>APFE031204349.1:57845-110080 GCA_000404065.3 Pinus taeda | reverse complement strand
CATAAAAGGAATCAATAGTAGACTTTGATTGTTTGTTTCTAAGATAGCCACCCATCTTAGTGGGAATAGCAGCATCCGAGTGGACACTATTCCCATATAATATGGGGTTAGAGAAATATTCCTTGATGGAGTGATTTTAAGAGAGTGTAAAGGTTCCTTGCAACATTGGTTAGTTGAAATCCCTCATGATTGCGAGTTGACATACTCCATATAGGAGATGGTGACCTAAATGGAGATGGTAAACTCAAGATTTCTGATGGATTTTCCATATACCCAACCTAGTGTATATTAGGAGAGCTTTCCAATCTACTACCTGGACAATGACCTTTTGCAACTTCCATGTGAACTAACCTCATTCCCATAACTCCTGGATTAGAAAAAATCATGGCATGGCTGACAATCCTCATACCACCTCCAAACATAGTGCTATCGAAAACTAATGACATAATCAATAGTGAATATTTGGGAGTGTGGACCTCAAATTTGTATAATATTCTACAAATATCTTTATTCAATAATGGACAAAATATTACCTAAAAACCCTTGTACCAAGGAGTCATTGGCTTCAAGCGTTAATTCACTAAGCATGCATCTTATATTTGCAGCAATATCCCTTGGGTTGTAGTTAGGCACAAAGGAACTCCAATCAGTTGCAGTTCCTTCACTTCTATTCACAAGGACCATTGGAATAATTGGCACATATCTGAGCCACAGACAGAATACCAATGAAAACCCATGCTTGTTGTAAGACATATATATAACACAAATTGTGATGTACAAGACTCCCCGGAGTTATACAAATTCCTCAATCATGAAATCTGTCATCCTTCTGTACCTTCCAATTAATTTATGAAAAGTTTATGAATACAACAATTTATCATCATTTTGTATCAAACTACTTACCACGTTGGTTCAATTTTTGGTCCATCTTCAATCATGCAGTCCAAGAGTACATCATCCTCTTTCGTGAACAAGAAGCATGTTATTGGTGACATGCATGTGAAAACATATCGAGCGTTTACATGACATTTTCCACTCTATAATATATGACCCACCATAGGTAAGAGTTTTCATTTAGATGTCAATATAAATAGAGTGGTACAAATCATTAAGATTTCAGAAGAAGCTAAAGAGAAACTTCATGTGCAACCTTTGTTGTTGTTGCTGCTACTTTTGCTTCTACAATAGGTACAACTGTTGCAGTAACATAGGATACAAGCCTTTCTCCACAGTCAAGATTCACTGTAAAGTCTATTTGAGAAACTATATGGCTTTGAATCAACTGATTGTGCTTGACTGCAGTTGCTGGGAAAGAAGTGGCCTCTTAAGAATACAATCTAGCCTACTCTATACAACTTTTTATTTCTTTAGTTAAAAATGACTATGTTCTTTGCCCCTCTTCTTCACATGATTTGATATAAAAATGAGAATGTACAAATGGAATACTTGTACCTATGGTCAAGAAATAATTTGAAATTTCATCATCATGACTATCTCGAACAACAACCATTGACCCTAGAAACACTACCACCTGACACATAGGCAAAGGTGTAGAACCACCAGAGGTAAGCGTTGTCAACCTTCTAGAAGTCAACCCAATAGTTTCAATAATCCCTTATAATATACTTCTCTTCCTCTTCTTTTTGTGTCTCTACTCAATGCTCAATTGTCCTTCAATTCTCATGCCATCATTTTTGGCATCCATCTTATCATTAGTGCCAACCCAAGAAATAGTAGTTCTAGTCATAGGAGAAGAAACAAAAAAAGTTAGAGGTTTGGTCATTTTATAAGGCACAAAAAGTGCTAATAAAATCCCATCATTAAGGGTTTTGTAAATAGGTTTGGGCACAACAAAGGGATAAAGTGACAATTTAGACCTAGATTTTGCTTGAGGAGTTACCCAGGGTAATGATGGAATGCAAGAAGTTTAATAAGTTTTTCTTCACATTACACACATTTCAAGCTGTATGGTTAGATAAATATGCCTTGGTGGAGTGATTTTAAGAGAGTGTAAAGGTTCCTTGCAACATTGGTTAGTTGAACTCCCTTGTGAATGGGAGTTGACTTACTCCATATAGGAGATGGTGACCTAACTGGCAATGGTAAACTGAGGATGGCTAATGGATTGTCCATATACCCAACCCAGTCTATATTAGGAGATTTTTCCAATCTACTAACTGAACAATGACCTTTTGCAACTTCCATGTGAACTAACCTCATGCCCATAACTCCTGAATTAGAGAAAATCATGACATGTATGACAATCATCATACCACCTCCAAACATAGTGCTAGCTAAAACTAATGACATAATCAATAGTGAAGTTTTGGGAGTGTGGACCTAAAATTTGTAAAATATTCTACAAATATCTTTATTGAATAATGGACAAAATATTACCTTAAAACCCTTGTATGAAGGAGTCATTGGCTTCAATGGCTAATCACTAAGCTTGCACCTTATAGTCATAGCAATATACCTTGGGTTGTAGTTAGGCATAAAGGAACTCCAACCAGTTCCAGTTCCTTCACTTCTATTAACAAAGACCATTGGAATAATTGGCGCATACCTGAGCAATAGACAAAATACCAATGAAAACCCATGCTTGCAGTAAGACATATATATAAGTAAAATCATGATGTACAAAACTCCCTGGAGTTATACAAAATTCCTAAATCCCACAATCCGTCATCCTTCTGTACCTTCCTATCAATTTATGCAGAATTTATGAATATAACAATTTATCATCATTCTATATCAAACTTCTTACCAAGTTGGTTGAACTTTCATTCCATCCTCATTCAAGAAGTCCAAGAGTACACCATCCTCTTTCGTGAGCAAGAAGCATGTTATTGGTGATAGGCATGTGAAAACATATCGAGCATTTGCATGATATTCTCCACTCTATCGTAAATGACCCACCATAGGTAAGAGGTTTCATTTAGATGTCAATATAAATAGAGCGGTACAAATCATTAAGATTTCGAAAGCAACTAAAGAGAAAATTCATGTGCAACCTTTGTTGTTGTTGTTGCTACTTTTGTTACTGCAGCGGGTACAAATGTTGCAGTGACATAGGATGCAAACCTTTCTCCACAGTTAGGATTCAGTCTAAAGTCTCTTTGAGAAACTATATGGCTCTGAATCAACTGACTGTGCTTGACTGCAATTTCTTGGAAAGAAGTAGCCTCTTCAAAATACAATCTAGCCTGATCTATACAACTTTTTGTTTCTTTAGTAAAAATGACTATGTGCTCTGCCCCTCTTCTTCATATGATTTGATAATAAGGAGAATGTAAAAATAGCATACTTGAACCTATGGTCAAGAAATAACTTGAAATTTCATCATCATGACTATCTCAAATAATAAACATTGACCCCTGAAAAACTACCAACTGAGATGTAGGAAAAGGTGTAGAACCACCAGAGGCAGGGATTGTTAGCCTTCTAGGAGTCAACGCGATAGTTTCAATAATCCCTTCCAAAATACTTCTCTTCCTATTCTTTTTGTGTCTCTTCTCAATGCTCAAATGTCCTTCAATTCTCATGCCACCATTTTGGGAATCCATATTATCATTAGTGCCAACACAATAAATAGTAGTTCTTGTCATATAATAAGAAAAAAAAGAATTCAGAGGTCTGGTCATTTAATAAGGCACAAAATGTGTTAAAAAACTCCCATCATTTAGGGTTCCATGAATAGGTCTGGGCACAAAAAAGGGACAAAATGACAATTTAGACTCAGATTTTGCTTGAGGAGTTACCTAGGTTAATAATGGACTACAAGAAGTTAACATATTCCATCTAGGAGATGGTAACCTAAATGGAGATGGTAAACTCAAAATGGTTGGTGGATTGTCGATATACCTAACCCTATCCATATTAGGAGAGATTTCCAATCTACTAAATGAACAATGACCTTTTGCAATTTCCATGTGAACTAACCTCATTCCCATAACTCTTGAATTAGAGAAAATCATGGCATGGCTAACAATCCTCATACCACCTCCAAACATAGTGCTATGTAAAACTAATGACATAATCAATAGTAAAGTTTTGGGAGTGTGCACCTCAAATTTGTAAAATATTCTACGAATATATATATTTAATAATGGACAAAATATTACCTTAAAACCCTTGTACCAAGGAGTTATTGGCTTCAAGGTGTCATCGTTAAGCATGCACCTTATATTTGCAGCAATATCCCTTGGGTTGTAGTTAGGCACAAAGGAACTCCAACCAATTCCAGTTCCTTCACTTCTATTCACAAGGACCATTGGAATAATTGGTGAATACATGAGCCACGAAAAGAATACCAATGAAAACCCATGCTTGCAATAACACATATATATAACACAAATCCTGATGTATAAGACTCCTAGATTTATACAAAATTCCTAAATCGCACAATTCATCATCCTTCTGTAACTTCCTATCAATTTATGTAGAATTTATGAATAAGATCAATGAAAGAAAGTAAAGTCTACTAGGGTGTACAATGATGAGGATAAACTATCGGGAATGATGGTTGTTCCTCAGCGGAGTTGCTAATTTGTTATGTGGAATTTTGCATCTACGGATAAGCACAAATTCCCTAACTGGGTAGCTACACTTAGAAGAATAGATTTAAAGAGTTTATTCTTTTCCTATATAAGATAAATAAGACAAGGGACCTACTTGTTATCTTTCTCTTCCCTTTGTCTCCTCTGAATAGCTCCCATCGCTCCTTCTCGAACCGAATCTGCTCGATAAGTACTTGCAATCACAAACAGATGAAAAATACCAATCAAAACAAGAGATCTATCTACTATAAGCAAATGGAATTGAAAGCCTTTACGCATATAATCATCATACATAAAGACAAGAATATGGGAAAAGGTGTAAACAACTTTATTAAGTACAAGAAAGAGTTACAACCAAAGAAGTCTGATCCCATGTCACTCATCCATCCTAAGTTCCATCCTTCATCACACCAAAAGCACAACACTTTGGCAGCATAACAATACTTGCTTATGATCTCAAACCTCAAACCAGTAGTATCTCCTTTCAAATTCTCAAAGTCTAGCCCCTTGATCACTATTATGAGTGCTCAATTTATAGGAAATGGAGGTGGTTTTGTCATAAATGAAGGTACTGAATGGCTTTACAATCTTGGAGTTAGCTTCCTTGGAGCAAGGGATGAGAGTATAGGAGGTTATTTGATTCATTCCCTATCCAATTTTGAGCTCATAGGAGAGGATAAGAGGTGGGAATCTTCTAGAATGGTCTAGAATGTAGGAATATTCCCAGAACCCTATGAAGATTTTTCTCAATCTCACCCAGTGCAGATCAAAGTGGGCCTAGGTGCTCTGCAGAGTAGGCTTGTATGGGCCTAAGTGTTGTGTAGCACATTTACCCTTGACCAAGGTTGCACTGGTCCCTCAAGGAGTCATTTAAGGATGTCTTCAGGCCAGGAAACTCTCAGGAATGATGGCATTCAATGTGATGACTTGCCTAGGGCATGTAGAAACTGAATTAGGGTTTGATGATCCCTAATAGTACTGAGCTGAATGTCAGGAGTGATGTGCCTAAATAGACCTATAACAGTTGCCACCTAAAGCATGAAGTTGAAAATGATAATGTCTAGTGATATGCTTTACAATGTTATGGAGAGGAACTAAAGTGGATGGTGACCTACATCAATTACAATACATAACATCGTGATATTTTGGATTTTTCATGAATTACCGAGGGAAGGCATACCCATACTCATCATATAAACTTTCCATTACATGTACATAGATAGTCCTCTATAGATATAGACCCATGATGGGATGACCATTAGTGTAAAGCCATCGTAAAGATGATTTAGTACTCTCCTAAAATCGCAGCCCAGATGGATGAAACTAGATCCAAGGTCTTCTATCTCATTCAATCATTCGCTCAAGTACAATTCTATCCCTGTGAATATATGATCTAAAGTTGAATATGGGAAGACACTATCAGATTACCAGCTAATGATGTAAGCCGTTAACAAACATGAGAGAAATCATTGATAATGATAATGATCCTGAAAGTACTGCAATACATTCTGCATGTTGTGAATGGATGTTTTGATGTCGAACACCATACAAAATCTTTCAGTCAAAGGCCAATGATGTCAACCTATCACTGGAAGTGAGAAGCCTACCATTGATGTATGCAAGACTCAACATACTGAAAGGCTGTTTCTAAGTCAACTTCTTGGATAATGTGATGATTTCAACAAGAAGCGACTTGTCACAGGAGGTACTTGTTGTATCCCACGTCAATGACACGAGACGAGTGCAATGATTTTGGAGACAGAATTTGATTGATGACACTGTTGGTTCGTGGAAAAGGTATCATTTATTATTAAACTCATCATTACTTTCCTTTATTCTTATCCTTTTTATATCTTAAAGCGCTAATCCATTAAGGAATTATGGTAAGAAATGAAGAAATTATCTACAGTCACGAATTATCTAATTATTACCTTCCTTTATGTAGGAAAACAACAAAAGGGAAAAATGTTGTTCCCTGTGAAGGAATAGCAAACATCGACAAGCTAAGGAAGGAACACGGTAGTTGCATATACCTCCAAAAGAAAATCAATAGGATCAGCGCAAGAAAGGAAACGATGTCTGAAGATGGAAAACCATGCGAATCCCTCAGGATTGAGAGATCCTGAGGGATCGTGTTTATCTCTTATCTTTGTACCATTTCCGATTATAAAGGGAGATGTTTTGTAAGAGGAAGGGGAGGAGGAATTTTTGTATTATTATAATTGTAATTATATTCATAAACTCTCATTGTTGAGAAGAACATGAACATATTGTAATGCTCATTCAGTTTGATGATTAATATATAAGTAAAGTTGTTGTTCCCTCACTTTTCTTGAAGTAACCTAGTAGTGTTTCGTTGGTAGCTAAGGGCCCGACCTTTGGTGGATTCAATTTCTCTTCTTTTGTCATACATTTCCAATTCTCACAAGTGTGATGGTTTGATAGTATTCTTTCTTTCTATGATTTTATCGCTGCGATGTTTATCATTTTCTAGTATTGACAAAATCTCTTTATTTTATATAGATTGCAGGATTGTCATTGATTTAGTTTGCTTCCATTTCAAATCAAGTTGCTTAGATAAATATTCCGCTTGATATAATCAACTGTAAATAGTATTAACTACTGCTATTGAAACTCTCGGATTGATATTCATTTGCTGTTTAGATTAATTATTGAAGATTGGGTTTGATTTAGATTAAATCAGTTAAAGAGGGATGAGTTATCATTACTGTACTCTCAACTGATGTTTATGTTACTTTGATGAATGTAAGATTTGATTTAGTTAAAGGATTGAGCTTTCTTTAATTGCAATTGGAATTTACTAGATGCATCCATTTACTCTTGTATTTAAAATATTTAGACTGCAATTTAGAAACATTACTCTTTGAGTTAAATAGCAGCCACACACTGTGTACACTCTTCAAATAAGAAGACTTGCCTAGATTGACAATTAATGTGAGGATAATTAGGAGTTTAAAAGGTACCTTTTATCGACCAACTTTTTGGCGCCGTTGCCAGGGAGAGTGTAGCCATTTCTAAAGATTAATGTACATATGATGATTGTTGTTGAAGAAGAATTGGGTATTGAAAATGGAAGGTAAGAACCTACGTAACAAGCAAGTAAAGTGCTTGCTCTTCCGCCCGCTTTTCAGCGCAATTACAGAAATCTGAATTAGATGTTTGTTGCTTGTCTGTTGAGAGAGAACTGGGTATTAAAAATGAAAGGCAAGAACCTATGTACGGAGCATGTAAAATTCCTGCTCCCCCACCCACTTTCCAGCAGAATTGTTAGGAACCTAGGGTAGAGATAAACATTTGAATTGTTTGCATGAATGACTAAGAAGAAAAAACCTGAAAACAATCCAATTCCACTACCCAAACTCAACAAATCTAAGGGACTAGTGACCCTTGGACAATCAACTTTCATAGATGACATATTAAAGAAAGCAGAATCTCAGCCATCAGTAGGTCCTAGAAACGTTGCTTCCAGACAACCTACTATCTCCCTTCGAGCAATAGGCTCACCATCTGTAGCCTACGCTGAGGTCTACAACAAAATAACAGGGGTTGAGCAGAGTTTTCAAGAAATTGAAAATTCGCACCCAATTTCCTCACAAGAAGGGAATTCTTGTAATATTTGTGAAGGAGGAGGAGAAAAAAGGGAAACAAAGGAGCCAAGATCCCCTCAGGTGGTAATTCAACAAGGAACACCCAATATCCCAAACCGAGGGAGTGTTGTTAAGATCATTCCCACCCCTTCTAATCATCCTAGGAATAACTCTCTAGAGATCCCAGAATGGTACTGGCATATATTTGATCAAATGGCCAACAACCCACAAGTACCTTAGACCTCCACATTGTAGTATCACATCGTTGACATAGCAGTCAATGCACCCATGAAAGCTATCCCTCTCCAAAATATTCCCACTTTTCATGGATTAACATCAGAGGATCCAGATGCATTTCTGTTTGAATTTGATGTATTATGTTGGGTTATGATTATACCACCAACCCCCAAAAACTAAAACTGTTTCCTTCCACACTGAAAGGAGCAACCTTGTGTTGGTTTATGGGATTAGGTGGTGGTACAATAAATGATTGGGATCAAATGAAAATCGCTTTCCTTAAAAAATATTAGGACTATTGCAGATCTAGGGAATTGAAAGATGAAATATTCCAAATGGTAGCAAGACCTAGTGAAACGTTAGAAGAATATGTGGAATGCTTTCAATATAACCTCCAGCGGTATCCCTATGCAACTCTGTCTTTTCCTAATAATGTATTAAAAACTACACTGATTAAAGGGATGAAAGAATAATGTATAGAGACATTAAATACTATGGGTAAAGGTGATATATATCAAGAAGAATATGCTGACATTATTAAATTGTGTATCAGGTGCTCAAGAGGCACTACGAGATTGAAACCAGCAGAATGCGACATGACCTCCAGGGACAACAAAATCTCTGGTGGAAGTATAACTCATGCAGAAATTGGCAACCTGCTGGCAGATTTCAAAACAGATATTTTGGGAACTCTGAGAATGCAATTGAACATTATGCAAGCCAAGCAAAAGCAAGCTGAAGTAGAACAAAACTTGGTGATATTCTGTCCTAGATGTAGGAAGAAGCATAGTCACAAAGAATTCCCACTAGATATGGTGCAAACCTGTGCCATGTGTACTAAAGATTATACCACAGAAATCCACCCATCACTCCCAGGGTTAAAAGAAGTATATAAGGAGGCAGAGGAGGAAATAGAACCAGTCTACCTGCTAAATGAGCGTCGCCAATGGAAACCATGACAAACAGGTACGCCTACTGATCCATCTTCTTTCTTTCAACCCTCGCAATATAATTCGCAACAATACCTAGGAGCTATGTGGCAGAACCAGCCACCTTTTTCCAATTGGTCACAAAAACCATTCTCTATGCCACCTTGGCCCAACCAATCAAATCAAAATAACAATTGGCCAAACTCCTCTTATTTCCCACCATTTTGGTAGAATAATGCATATTAATCTCAATGGTCACCCTCCACCTCACAAAACCAGAACTGGAAGCCAAGCACACTGCCGGGACCCTATACATTGCAACAAAATCCTCAAACCAATCTACGACCACAGCTCTGAGCCCAACCCAACCCAAACCCAAACAACAGACCGGTTCAATCTATGCAAAGTATTGAAGGATTTGAGCCAAAAACCGAGTTGAGGGAGTGAAATGAGCTTCAATTAAGGTCTGGGTGGATAATAGAATCAGAGGGCGATAAAAATAAACAAATTGAAGATCCGTTACCTGTAGAACAAACATCACAAGTGGAGAACATGGTTAAACAGAAAACTCAGGATCAAACGATCACCTCTTCTCCACCATTCCCAGAAAGATTAATCATACTCCATCCAATTGAATATCCCAATTTTGATCTTCTGGGAGTATTGAAAAATTTGTGTGTAAAAATACCTCTCCTCCAGGCTATTCAGGACATTCCAATTTATGAAAAAACTATTAAGGAATTATGTACGAAAAATCCAAAGAGGAAAATAGAAACAACCCCAATTGTCCATGTAGTCGGTACCTTATCTTATTTACTATAAGGCAGAGAAACACCTGTGAAATATGAGGACCCAGGAAATCCTATAGTCACTGTGCAAATAAATAGATGCTCCTTCCCTAATGCATTAGTCGATTTAGGAGCAACAATCAATATTCTTACAACAACAACTTGTCAAAAGCTTGGCATTACATCCTTGGACCCAACCACGACCTTGTTCAAACTGGCTGACCGATCAGTAGTCAAACTAGAAGGCACATTACAGGATGTAATGGTGTCTATAGACTCCTGGGAATACCCTGCAGATATTCTGATCATCAATCCTAGAAACCGACTCGATGGACATCCCCTAATTCTAGGTAGACCTTGGCTGGCAACTGCGGATGCTTACACAAGCTGTCAAACAGGCACCATGACTATAACAAGAGGAAACAATGTGAAGAATTTAGCCTTATATCCTCTAACTCAGCCAAGTTTAACAATAATAAAAACCAAAAAACAACCTGTATCATATCTAACTGAAAACATTATATCACCGCTAACTATAGAATATGCTCTTGAATTTAAGGATCAAACAGAAGATGACATCATTAACACTTACATTAACCAGCCCGATGTCGTACCCCATCTAAAATGTCACATGATCGAAGCATCCCTCAATAACAAAATAGAAAAAGATCCTTTAAAAGATATTAACGACCAGTCAATACCAACAACTTTTGTTTATAATAGCAAAACCATAGAAATTGAACCAGGAAAAACTTTAAATATTAACAAAAACCTTACTGTTGACCAGGAGCAGAAGTTTGTTCAAATTTTGAGAAAATATAAAGATGCCTTTGCATGGGATTACCTGGACATGAAATGGATTGATCCCCAACTATGCATGCACCACATCTATGCAGAGAAAGATTCCAGGCCCATTCGACAACCTCAACGGAGGTTAAACCCTCACCTTAAAGACATTGTTAAAGCTGAACTACAAAAATTGTTAAATGTAAATTTCATCTACCCTATCTTTGACAGCAAATGGGTCTCTCCTTTAGTAGTGGTGCCTAAAAAGAATGGAATGTGGTGTATATGTGTTGACTATAGAGAGCTTAATAAAGCAACCTAAAAAGACCATTTTCCCCTACGATTCATTAACCAGGTCTTGGACACATTAGCAGGAAAAAAATTATTTTCTTTCCTAGACGGCTTTAGCAGCTATAATCAAATTCAAATAGCCCCTGAAGGCCAAGCTAAGACTACCTTTACCTACCCTTGGGGGAAATTTTCTTATAGGGTCTTACCTTCTGGGTTGTGCAATGCACCTGCCAAATTCCATAGGGCTATACTCAACATTCTTTCAGATTTGATAAATGAAGGGCTCAAGGTGTACATGGATGACTTTACACCTTACGGAGATGATTTTAAGCCGGCATTACAAACATTAGAAAAAGTTTTGCAAAGATGCATTGCTACCAGGCTCTGCTTAAGCCATGAAAAATGCCACATGATGATGACCAGGGGCCTCATCTTGGGTCATTATATCTCAACAGCTGGAATCCAAATATATCCAGCAAAAATTCAGATAATTCTTTTAATACCTACCCCTTCCACACAAACTGAGGTATGCAGTTTCTTGGGATTTTCTGGCTATTATAGAAGATTTATAAAGATTTTTCTCAAATAGCTACACCATTATATGCATTAACAGGAAATATCGATTTCATTTGGACTAATAAATGTGACATTTCTTTTGAAGATCTAAAATGGCTTGTATCAACGGCCCCCGTATTATGGGGCCGAAACTAGGATTTTCCATTCCAAATTTCATTTGACGCTTCAGACACAGCCATTGGAGAAGTTTTCAGCTAGGAGGAAGATAAAAAGCCATATGCAATATATTACATCAGCAAAAATATATCTCTTGCTGAATTAAATTATACTGTGACTGAAAAAGAATTTTTCGCTGTAATCTATGCTATCAATAAATTCAGACATTATATAACAGGATACCCTGTGGTTTTGTATACTGATCACTCTGCTATTAAATATCTAGCTAATAAACATGTTACAAATGGAAGAGTAACAAGATGGTTGATGCTTTTGCAGGAATTTGACATCACTATCAAAGATTGACCAAGAAAAGAAAATCTAGTGGCAAACTTCCTTTCATGAATGCCAAATACAAGCGACTCGGTAGAAGTAGAAGACCAGTTCCTTGATGAACACTTATTCATTGTCACCATGAAAACACCATGGTACGTGGATGTTGCAAACTACCTAGCAGTGGGAAAATTACCCAAGCACCTAACACCTAATGAGAGAAAACCAATAGTACAACGTAGCACTTGGTTCTCCTAGATCGAAGGATATTTATTTCATACAGGGGCTGATATGCACATTCAAACATGTGTTAGGGAAGATGAAGTCTTTGACATCCTGAAAGCTTGCCATGATGGGCCTTGCGGTGGTCATTTTGCAGACCGCAAAAATGGTCACGAAGTCTTGCAGATGGGCTATTATTGGCCCACTATTTTTAAAGATGCCAAGAAGTTTGTCCAAGCCTGTGATAGTTGCCAAAGAATGGGACGCCCTAGGAAGTTTGATGAGATGCCCCTACATCCACAATTAGTCATTGAACCTTTTGAACGATGGGCATTAGATTTCATTGGTCCAATAAACCCATCATCTAGTCAAAAGACATACATATTAGTCGCAACAAAATATGTGACTAAATGGGTGGAGGCAGAAGCATTACCAAGGGCAACAAAGGACTCGGTAATCCACTTTCTTTTCCAATTATTCGTGCGATATGGCTTGCCTAGAGAAATAATCACAGATGGAGGGCCACAATGTATAGGCCATAAAATTGCTGCAACATTAAAAAAGCATCATATCATGCACAAAATCACAACTCCATACCACCAGCAAGCAAATGGCTAGGTAGAAAGCACCAATAAAGTAATGGAGGCAATACTCGCAAAGACAGTTGCATCACATAGACGTGATTGGGCTACCTGATTGCCAGAAGCCCTATGGGCATATCGCATGACATGGGGAAATACCACGAGATATTCCCCATATCAGCTAGTGTTTGGAAAAGAACCTATCTTCCCAATTGAATTTTAAATCCAGACATTGAGGATAGCTCAGGAGGTAGCCTTGAACTTAAATGAAACACAGATTAATAGACTACATCAAATCAATGAATTGGATGAAATCTGGCTATTAACTCTTCAGCACATTGCATTGATCCAACAACAAAAAGCGAAATGGCATGATGCCCTTATAAAAAATAACATCTTCCGCGAAGGAGATTGGGCACTCCTGTATGATTCTAGGTTCTAGGATTTCCCGGGAAAACTCCAGACCAGATGGTTAGGGTCTTATGAGATACAAGAGGTGCATGATAATGGCACCATCACATTAGCCACCATTGATGGGTCTGGCTACTCTTTTAAAGCAAATGGACATCAAGTACAACTCTATCACAAACCAATTACCAGGGAGTTCTTTCGCCAACAATTACGTGAAGATTCCATCATACAAATTCTTGCTAATGAGGGCAACCCATCCTCAACATCGACCTAGTGAATAATTCATTTGTTTTTGAAACTTGTACATAAATTTTCCTTTCTATTTGATTGAATTTGGTTGTATAAATTGTATATAAGTTCTTTTGTTTCTTTGTTGTTGCCTCTAAGGAACAACTGTTGTTCCCTCCAAGGAATAGTTGTTGTCCCTGATAAAGAAAAACAATATTTGTATCGATTTTTCTTGTTGTTGCCTTTAAGGAAAAGCTGGTGTTCCCTCTAAGGAACAATCGTTGTTCCTTTTAAAGAATAGCAATTTGGTGTGCATATTTTTCTTGCTATTCCCTTTAAGGAACAACTATTGTTCTCTTCAAGGAACAACCACTATTCCCTCTAAGGAATAGTAATTTTGTGGGTAATTTTTCACTTCTTTCTTTTCGTGTTGTTCCCTTTAAGGAACACCTCTAAGGAACAACAGTTTTGTGTGTATTTATTTTCGAGTTGTTCCCTTTAAGGAACAACGGTTGTTCCCTCTAAGGAAAAACTACTGTTCCCTCTAAGGAACAACAGTTTTGCATGTATTTGTTTTCGTGTTGTTCCCTTTAAGGAACAACTATTGTTCCCTCTAAGGAACAACTGTTGTTCCCTCTAAGAAACAACAATTCTGTGTGCATTTATTTTCTCGTTGTTCCCTTTAAGGAACAGTTGTTGTTCCCTCTAAGGAGCAACTGTTGTCCCTCTAAGTAATAGTAGTTTCATTTGTATTTGTTTTTGAGTTGTTCCCTTTAAGGAGTCGCTATTGTTCCCTCTAAGGAATAGCTATTGTTCCCTTTAAGGAACAACAATTTCATGTTTTCCAGTTGTTCCCTTTAAGGAATAGCTATTGTTCCCTCTAAGGAAAAACATTTTTGTGTGTCTTTGTTTTCTCATTGTTCCATCTAAGGAACAGCTACCGTTCCCTTTAAGGAACAATTGTTGTTCCCTCTAACAAGCAACTGCTATTCCCTCTAAGGAACAAGCAATTTCGTGTGTGTTTTTTTGATGTTCCCTCTAAGGAACAACTATTGTTCCCTCTGTTAGCTTCCTGCTGCAGCAGGTTATTCATTTTTCATGATTAGCATTTTACAGGCCAAATATGTCGTACTTTGCTTGCTGCAATGCTCCATATTTGCTTAGCAGTCTCGAGGTGAAGAAGGCTACTTCAAGTTCATCCAATTGCCTTCAAATTTTGTAAAGTTATCCCGGCCTCGCTATATTTGTTTTTTTAAGGGAGGTCCAAACAGTTTAATCTTGGTCTCCCTAGGTTTAAATTTCCTGGTTTAGAATATAGAGATTGTAAATCTGTCGAAATAGTTTAATCTTGGCAGATTCTTAGATAGGTAGATAAGCAGAGGAGCCCAACAGCTAAATCTGGGCTCTGGAAGAAATAAGGGTAGTATGTAGATAGGAAAGCATCAAAAGAAAAATGAATGACGGGTTTGCAAGTCTAAGTGCACCCCCAAAGAAGAAAAAATGCTAGGTAAGTAGGCTGGGTAGGTAGTTCTGAGGTTGTTGAATTGCTGACCAGTTCCAGGTTTTCAGGTGTCATATCATTCAGGACACAATCAGCAAGAATTCATACGCAAGGAAGCTCAAAAGTGGTATAACTGACTCCCCTTCTCTGTTTTCCCCAATTATTAACTAACTTCCCCAAAAGAGGTCAAGATCTGCTTGACACCTCTTAAGTTCCTTCATCTTCATAACACTGGCTTGGGTAAAGATCCGCTTTACTCAAAGTTGTTCCATATTTTCTCCTAAAGTATGGTCCTACCCCCTTTGCAACAGCCTAAGCTCTCCTGAACTTAGCGCTTTCTTACCATCTCCATATTAACCACTAACATTATTATTTAGCTCCCTATTCTCCCCATCCCCTTATTAATACTAAAGTAACATTCCCCTACGTAATATCCCTTCCCCTGGTTGAAAGATAACCATAAGTTCTCCCGGGAATTGCTCAGTTTATCTGAAACTCAGCAAGAACCCTTCACCTTCAAAACCAATTCCCAAATACAATGGACTCCAAAATCCTTCTGAGGTAATTGGACCCATTCCAAAACCTCAAATACCCTTCACATTCACTTACTTGGTCTTTCCTCCCAAAAACTTACACTCTGTTGAACCTTAAAGCCTTTTTGCATCGCAACATCCCACCTTCATCTCTATGCGGGTCATCACCTATCCCTTCCCCGCCGACGCGATATTGCGATATCGCCGATCGGCGATCGCAAGCGCCGAGTGACCAACTCAAAGCACCCTTCGTTCCCCGCCGACGCGATATTGCGATATGGCATCAGAGCTTCTCCATCACATTACCTCCAGTACCAGCACCTCACCACGTTGCTCTGTACCAGGGACCCACCACAGCTGACGTCATCCGCCGTACAGCCGACGCCATGCTGACGTCAGCAGCCAGAAAGCCGAAACTTCGCGCATGAAGAAAAATCGCACTTCGCCGCTCCAGATCAAGAAACAGAGGCAGTATTCGATGCGTGATTAGCGCGAAGCACTAATCACGCATCACTATGGGAAATAGGCCATTTCGAGGAATGTTCAGGGAATATTCTGATTCCTGAGCCCATTGCGTGCCGAAAAAGCCCGAAATTTGCCCGATCGTGCCTAAAAGGATCCGGTTTAAAGACAGCAGCAGATCAATCACAGAGTTAAAGCGTATCGGATCAAATCATCAGGAATCAAGTGTGTCAAAGAGTATCAGTCGACGACAGAAGCCATCAATGTAGCGGCAAAGAGTATCAGCGTATATCTTGAGCAGCGGCCCGAAGCATGGGAAAATCTAATATCTTCCAGCAGATTCATAGAATGAGGGCGAAACTACTTGAAGCTCTCAAATCATAATTATTGCACATTCAATTCACACCAGAGCCGAACTACAGTTCCCAAAGCACAATCATTCCAGCAGCAATGCATCTAGCCCCCAAGGGCCACTTCGTCACCTGTTCCGATTCAGCTGCCCCCAGTGCAGCCAAAAAGATTTACTTGCATTTAATTCCAGTAACACTTAGATTTTTGAAGAGTTCTCCAAGCAGACCTGTCGAGGTCACTTGTAATGATGTCTTTCCGATATTTTTCTTATAAAAGCCACCCTGAGCAATATTGTGAGGGGTTGGTTGGTTGGTAGTAGTTGTTGGTCAGTCTTCTTTCCAGCATTTTCTCCGAGTAGAGACTCACACTGTAACAGTCATAATTTCCATAATCAAAGATTGTTGAAAGCATGGATTACGAAACTACTTGATGTTTTCTCTTGGCCAAGGAATGATCACGGAATTTCTGTGCTTCTACATGATCCAATAAGTGTTCCTCTCCTCTGTTTAGTTTTATGTTTTTTACCACCTTTCCGCCTTTCTAAATTGCAGGAAAAAAGAATAGCTTAAGATTTGTTTCATTACACCTTAAGTTCAATTTCTGTGTTTTTCAATGTTTTCTTCAGAAACAGTTATGAGCCTGTATTCTTAAATGATCTAGATTACGCTGTTTCTTTCACATATGAGTGCATGTCTTAGGAATTCTTAACTACTCCTGGATCCCATTCATCCATTTCTCCTCTTTATCAGCATGATGAAATGATTCTCCTTTGCCTTTCATTCCTGATGTCCACTCTGTACTTTCAGCAGACCGATAACTGTATCCTGTGTGGCTATCCCGCTCCATATGCCCTTGTTACCAAGAAAACACTCGCAAGCCTCAATCTGTGACTCCATGCCCAATGGTTCGAAATTATCGCTCCTTACCGTGCCTCTTTGTTCGAGAATCCTACCTTCTTTCCAACCACAATCAACATTCCCTTGAAGTCAGAAAGCTAGCCTAAAATCATCAACTAAGGTTGAATCGAAAGGAGAGAGCCCTCTCCGATTGCAGGTGGCCTAGAACCTACAATCAGAAGATTGGTTTGTGCTTACCTCGGCCGTATCCCTAATAGGAGCTAGGGACAACTTGAGTGATAACATAATGGCGACTCCACTGGGGACCTCCTTAGATAAATCAATGAAACCAGTCTGCAGCCTTACAGAGGAAGAAACTGACTTTTGAAAGTCTCGGTCGACCTGTACCTGCGTGCTCCATTGGGGATTCAAGTGCTTTGCTCATCTTTTAACCCCACTGGAGAAAGTGCTCCTGTCCTTCAAAGCTTGTCACGTCTAGTTCTGGTCTTTGATGGTGGTCAAAGATCAGGCACATCAAAGTCTATACATCCACCTGGCGACTCCACTTCAATTTCAATCAAAGGCTCCACTGAGGAATGAACCAAATGTTACACCCAAGTGCTCCATGTGTCAACAATAAGAGAGAATGACCGAATCCTGCGAGGAACTTCCATTTGATGAAGCTTTAGATGAATGCAGAAAAAGTTTATCAGAGTTTGAGCTTAATGAAGAATTTTTCAGAGTGGTATTGTCAAATATACCAGGCGGTCGGAATAAACTTTTCCTTGAGTTGGTTGTGGAAAAATATGAGAAGGAAATTGAACTCTTGGGAGCTCAGATACAGTCTTATAATTTCCGCGACCCTCAAGAGTTTTACCAGAATCTTCCTCCCCCAGTTCACAAGGAAATAGTCCTATCTCGTGAATTATAGTTTGAGTATGATCTGGGTGCCAAGGGAAAGACAGAAGGATCTGCTGCTAGGCCCATTACCAAGGATGCAACTACTTTGTCTAACCCAAAGAACCTGAAATCATGCCGAAATCTCCATTCCCCTATTCAGGAGGAAGCATTATTGCCTGAGGACCTGCAGATTCTGTATGATTCAATTTTCAAGGCAAACACAGAAGGACTAGCTGCTAGGATCATTACCAAGGACGCAACCACTCCATCTGAGCAAGAAGATCCTGAATCATGCCGAACTCGCCCATCTTCAACTCAGGAGGAGATGCCGCTACTCGCTGATTTACAAGCTCTGCATGATTCTATTGACAAGATAGAGACAGAACGGTCGACGGCCAGGCTTACCACCGAGGACGCAGCCGCCCCATCTGACGAAGCAGACCTAGAAGAAGTTCTCTCACAGGGTAAATTTATTGATCCCATTGCATACTACATGGAACCTCGGCTTAACCCAATTCTGTTAACGTGTTCTCTCAGTGAAGACCACATACTTCAATAGCAACTAATGGAGGCCACAATTTTGATTACGAGGGCATATGCACGAGTGATGCCTGTACGTTCAGAAACCATCAGTCAGCGAGGTCATCTTGTTTCTCAGTTGCTTAAATGGCTGCACTGGTGGTTCGATTTCACCTAACGACAAAGTAAATGCTGGTTAGGGTAGGTAGGTAGGAGGAATAAAGCAGCCGGAGAAAACAAATTTTGCAGAGGACAGCAAGAAGCGAAAAAGCAAGGCGTTCTGACCTGCTGTTCTTGACTTCTCACAAGGAGAAGCCATCCCCGAGTGGAGCCACTGTTAGCTTCCTGCTGCAGCAGGTTATTCATTTTTCATGATTAGCATTTTACAGGCCAAATATGTCGTACTTTGCTTGCTGCAATGCTCCATATTTTCTTAGCAGTCTCCAGGTGAAGAAGGCTACTTCAAGTTCATCCAATTTCCTTCAAATTTTGTAAAGTTATCCCGGCCTCGCTATATTTGTTTTTTTAAGGGAGGTCCAAATAGTTTAATCTTGGTCTCCCTAGGTTTAAATTTCCTGTTTTAGAATATAGAGATTGTAAATTTGTCCAAACAGTTTAATCTTGGCAGATTCTTAGATAGGTAGAGAAGCAGAGGAACCCAACAACTAAATCTGGGCTCTGGAAGAAATAAGGGCAGTATATAGATAGGAAAGCATCAAAAGAAAAATGAATGATGGGTTTGCAAGTCTCAGTGCACCCCCAAAGAAGAAAAAATGCTAGGTAAGTAAGTTGGGTAGGTAGTTCTGAGGTTGTTGAATTGCTGACCAGTTCCAGGTTTTCAGGTGTCATATCATTCAGGACACAATCAGCAAGAATTCATACGCAAGGAAGCTCAAAAGAGGTATAACTGACTCCCCTTCTCTGTTTTCCCCAATTATTAACTAACTTCCCCAAAAGAGGTCAAGATCTGCTTGACACCTCTTAAGTTCCTTCATCTTCATAACACTGGCTTGGGTAAAGATCCGCTTTACTCAAAGTTGTTCCATATTTTCTCCTAAAGTATGGTCCTACCCCCTTTGCAACAGCCTAAGCTCTCCTGAACTTAGCACTTTCTTACCATCTCCATATTAACCACTAACATTATTATTTAGCTCCCTATTCTCCCCATCCCCTTATTAATACTAAAGTAACATTACCCTACGTAATATCCCTTCCCCTGGTTGAAAGATAACCATAAGTACTCCCGGGAATTGCTCAGTTTATCTGAAACTCAGCAAGAACCCTTCACCTTCAAAACCACTTCCCAAATACAATGGACTCCTTCCAAAGTATAAAATCCCTCTGAGGTAATCGGACCCATTCCAAAACCTCAAATGCCCTTCACATTCACTTACTTGGTCTTTCCTCCCAAAAACTTACACTCTGTTGAACCTTAAAGCCTTTTCGCATCGCAACATCGCACCTTCATCTCTATGCGGGTCATCACCTATCCCTTCCCTGCCGACGCGATATTGCGATATCACCGATCGGCGATCGCAAGCGCCGAGTGACCAACTCAAAGCACCCTTCGTTCCCCGCCGACGCGATATTGCGATATGGCATCGGAGCTTCTCCATCACATTACCTCCAGTACCAGCACCTCACCATGTCGCTCTGTACCAGGGACCCACCACAGCTGACGTCATCGGCCGTACAGCCGACGCCATGCTGACGTCAGCAGCCAGAAAGCCGAAACTTCGCGCAGGAAGAAAAATCGCACTTCGGAGCTCTAGATCAAGAAACAGAGGCAGTTTTCGATGTGCGATTAGCGCGAAGTGCTAATCGCGCATCGCTACGGGAAATAGGCCATTTTGAGGAATCTTCGGGGAATCTTCTGATTCCTGAGCCCATTGCGCGCCGAAAAAGCCCGAAAGTCACCCGATCGTGCCTAAAAGGATCCGGTTTAACGACAGCAGCAGATCAATCACAGAGTTAAAGTGTATCAGATCAAATCATCAAGCATCAAGCGTGTCAAAGAGTATCAGTCGACGGCGGAAGCCATCAATGTAGCAGCAAAGAGTATCAGCGTATATCTTGAGCAGCAGCCCGAAGCATGGGAAAATCTAATATCTTCCAGCAGATTCATAGAATGAGGGTGACACTACTTGAAGCTCTCAAATAATAATTATTGCACATTCAATTCACACCAGAGCCGAACTGCAGTTCCCAAAGCAAAATCATTCCAGCAGCACCGCATCTAGCCCCCAAGGGCCACTTCGTCAGCTGCTCCGATTCAGTTGCCCCCAGCGCAGCCAAAAATATTTACTTGCATTTAATTCCAGTAACACTTAGATTTTTGAAGAGTTCTCCAAGCAGACCTATCGAAGTCACTTGTAATGATGTCTTTCCGATATTTTGCTTATAAAAGCCACCCTGAGCAATATTGTGAGGGGTTGGTTGGTTGGTAGTAATTGTTGGTCAGTCTTCTTTCCATCATTTTCTCCGAGCAAAGACTCGCACTGTAACAGTCATAATTTCCATAATCAAAGATTGCTGAAAGCATGGATTGCGAAACTACTTGATGTTTTCTCTTGGCCAAGGAATGATCATGGAATTCCTATGCTTCTACATGATCCAATAAGTGTTCCTCTCCTCTGTTTAGTTTTATGTTTTTTACCACCTTTCCGCCTTTCTAAATTGCAGGAAAAAAGAATAGCTTAAGATTTGTTTCATTACACCTTAAGTTCAATTTCTGCGTTTTTCAATGTTTTCTTCAGAAATAGTTATGAGCCTGTATTCTTAAATGATCTGGATTACGCTGTTTCTTTCACATATGAGTGCATGTCTTAGGAATTCTTAACTTCTCCTGGGTCCCATTCATCCATTTGTCCTCTTTATCGGCATGATGAAATGATTCTCCTTTGCCTTTCATCCCTGATGTCCACTCCGTACTTTCAGCAGACTGATAATTGTATCCTTTGTGGCTATCCCACTCGTTATCCCCTTGTTACCAAGAAAACGCTCGCAAGCCTCAATCTGTGACTCCATGCCCAATGGTTTGAAATTATTGCTCCTTACCATGCCTCTTTGTTCGAGAATCCTACCTTCTTTCCAACTACAATCAACATTCCCTTGAAGTCAGAAAGCTAGCCTAAAATCATCAACTAAGGTTGAATCGAAAGGAGAGAGCCCTCTCCGATTGCAGGTGGGCTAGAACCTACAATCAGAAGATTGGTTTGTGGTTACCTCGGCCGTATCCCTAATAGGAGCTAGGGACAACCTGAGTGATAACACCCTCTATGAAACAATTGTTGTTCCCTCTAAGGAACAACTGCTATTCCCTCTAAGGAACAACAACTTTGCGTTCAATTTTTTCTTTATTTTTGCTATTCCTTATAAGGAACAGCCGTTGTTCCCTCTAAGGAACAACAATTTTTTTCAGCATGTATTTCCTTCCCTATTCCCTACAGGGAACAACTGTTGTTCCCTCTAAGGAACAACAATTTCGGTGTGCATTTTTTTTCCTTGTTGTTCCTCTTAAGGAATAACTGCTATTCCTTATAATGAATAGCACTTTCGTGTATATATCCTTTTTCTCTTCCCTACAGGGGACAACACCATCTATGTTTATTTTTCATTCATCGTTCCTTACAAGGAACAACTGTTGATCCCTCTAAAGAACAACACCTTTTTGTGTGTTTTTTCTCGTTGTTCCCTATAAGGAACAACACTCTTTGTGTGAGGTTTTCTTTTGTTGTTTCCTTTAGGAAGTAAGCACTATGTGAATAACATTTCTTTCATTTGCTCACTCTTTATGATCCTCTGTAGGGCAAGTATACAAATATATATGTAAGGATACAAAATTTGAAGTCTACTAGAACAAACAAATCAAATATTATCATCTTTAATGAGGTTGCTTTGTTTTGATCGAAAAAGGAAGGACACAACCATCTATATCACTTCACTATCCTTATTTTCACTATAAATTGAATTGATTGATTATTTGTACCATGTTGGTTCTTCCCTAACCCGTATAATTCTCTCTGTTCTTTATCATCAAATAAGGTTAAGGGCATACTTTTTTTCTCTTGATTTGTTCAAACTTCTTCCACCATCCCTGCTCTTAAGGAGTGTTGAGCCACCCTCTATATACAAATAGGAAGTGTTTTCTATAATAAAAAAATACATATTCTTACTAACAATTCTATGATTTTTCAGATAGAGGATAAGGGGTCTCATTATGAGCTAGCCTACCATGATCATAAGGAAGCAATGAAGTGGCATTCCCACTATGGCCACCACACTAGGGATATGATCCAATGGATGCATCAGAAAAATAAAGTCCTTGGAACAAGAGGTCTCATCATGAGCTGGCCTGCCCACCATTTTCTCCTTCCTAGTGAATGACAATGTATTCATCTGGTTACCAAGCCAGTACATTGATCTCTACTCTAACATCATAATGCACTTTCCTAATTATAGATAGAGGATCATGGTTCCAAAAGGTGAAAAAGCAACTCTGTCGAGGTTATAAACACCTACGAGCAACCGAAGCACTGTTGATGGTATTGGAGTCTTATTTTTAACATCAATAGTTATTATAACTCCCTTTTCTTATTTTTTACCATTACTACAGAGAGATTATGTTCCTAATCTATTTTTGAACCTTTATGCATGAGATATCTTTTTAAAAAAAAAACAATCATAGTAGTTTAAGTGGAATTATCACGGTAAATTATCTTTCCTGCACCTAACATCCTTTTTCCTTTTTTGAATCATCTCACGACATCTCCATACTTATTGATAATTTTCATTATATGCATTGATTTCAGAACTCCGATATATTTTGCGGTCCTATCATTAATATGCATACCTTGACACTTTTATCACCCCTGTACTTCGCTGCCAGCACGTCATTCCTTCATTCATTCGTTCAAAGGCGGCCTATCATTTTAAATGGGGGAGAGGAGCAATCTCCAGTGTATTTATGTATGTGTGTCAGTCCTTTATTCGATTGTGTAGGGCAATACAACATTCCATAATTACAGAGTAAGTGGTACAATAGCAAGTCCTAGTTAACGATATTCATGTTTGTAAAGTATCATCCGAAAATAACCATTATAAAAACTTGTTGTTCTGTCACTCAGCTTTGTCTATTGCTGTGATATCCCTGCTACACTAACTGTTTGTAGAATCCAGGCAGTATGGGAGGAAGAATAGTGCGCAGGGAACCACTAATACTGGTTATTTCTGATGCAGCCAGAGAAATTCTTTCTCGAGTTGGGTGGATAACATATTTCACACGGTTTTGGAAACCCAATGAAGCAATTGCTATTGAATTCCTACATAATTTATAGAACAGGAAATTTATGATAAGAGGGAGGCAAATCACAGTGTCAGATGCGGTGATAGCTAAAGTGTCTAGATTACCAACAGAAGGACCCGTATGGGCTAATAAATGATTAAAGTTGCAGGATACTATTGTAGTCTTCAAAGACGAGGGATAGGACTTGATCATCAAAGGCAAAGGAGTTCGACCATCATCTCTTGGAGAACTGTGGGGAGAGCAAGCCAGAGTCGTCTAGAACTACATCACATGTGATGGGCGAAAAGACATGGTAAGGCCGCGTCAACTTAAACTCCTAGCATTTCTGAAACAAAAATGTTCTGTGAATTTTCCTGCATATTTGAATTTCCTATTGCATGACACCACTTGAAGCATGAAAAAATCCTGACATATAGAAACCGTCATTAGGCAGCACTTCTTGATTAGGCTAATAGCGAGTTTGACCTCACCCAACAACAATCAAGTTGGGAAGAATTAGTATTTTCCATTGAAGGGGGCCTAGCTCTGCCTGCACCTAACCCTGTTCCAAAAAGGAAGAGGACTACCCTTACAGCAAATGCTCCCCAAAAGCACAGACATTCTGCTCGGCTATGGAGAGACTTAGGAACGATCGAAAATCCCCAGGGCAATATTAGCCAACCCATAGAATTGTCTAGCCCGGGCAATGAACAACAATTACAGATAGAAGGCCAGGATAACCTTGAGTTAAAACATGAGGAAGAATCAAGGCTTTCTGGAGAAGAGGAAAGAAATGAATCAGAATCCCCCTCAACATCAAATCCCCCAGGTGATTTACTGCATGATATTGAATTGGCCTAGATTTTGGCCAATATGAATGATTTCATACAACCCGAAAGCCCGCTCAATTTGAGCATTGGAGAAATCCAATATGCAGAGAAGTCTGGCCACAATAGAATTATATTAGAAAACATAAGCTATGAAGCAGAAACAAGGGCAAAGACCACTCAAGAAGAGGTGAACCAACTTGGGGTATGCCTCCAGAAGAACCCATCTAGGAAGGCCTAAATACAGAGAATGTAGGCCAAACAGGAGAAATAGAAAAAAACCAGGGAGAGGACACAGTTCTTGTAGAACAAAACCAAGATGAACAACTGAGATCGTTAGGAGCAGAGACGATTAGCAGAATAGTTGTTCCTCCTAAAAAGCAAAAAAACAAAATTAAAAAGCTTAGGAAGGAACAATAGAGGATGCGGCAAATAGTGAAAAAGCTCAGACGAAGGATAGGAAAATTATCAGTGGGGAAGGTTCCAGATAAAACCCCGGAAACAATAAACGGAACCGTTCAAACTAAATTACATGAAACAAAAGCTACGGGGACTAAAACTGAGCCCATACTCACTGAACTTGTTAGGGAACAACATGCGATTTTTGTAGAAGAAGCTACCCAAACAGAGGCTATATCTTCTCATGACTTACCTATTCGGACGGAGGTGGTACCCTCCTACAGCACATCTACCTAGACAGAGGCTTAGGCCTCCTACAGCAAAGAAACACAGACAATAGGCATCCATTCTCATAGCCGAAGTACGCAGACAAATACCCAAGCCAAAGATATCATGATGAGTAGTGACCCCAGTGTGGTGAATCTTCAAGAAGATTTAGCCCTGACTCGGCTTACCATAGAACAAATTGAGCTGGAAACTGTCTCCTGGAAAAAATACCAAGAATTATAGAGGCAAATTCGGGATATGAATACATAAGAAAGTGAGACCTTCGATAAATACCGAAAGGTAGAAGAAAGAATTGAGAAAATGAAGCTCATATTAGAGAAGGTCATGGGTTAAATGGATACTATTTTCTCATTGTACACTGATGTCTTGGCATGCAGATCCCCTGCCAATAATTATGCTTTATTTTTGCAAGAAAGATACTTGCAACTGAAAATTAAAGCTGTCAGAGCTAGAAAACCTATAGAATTAAAAACAGTTGAGGATTTCATAAACTGTTGCAAACAACATGGGGTAAAATTTCAGAGTTTGTTGTGTGAATTTTGTTTACATAATTTTGTATTAGAAGAAGAAACTGAAATGAACCCCAGTCCTTTTGTGGGGGATGTACAATTTCAAGCTTTCATTTCATTCACTGTTAATCAACTGAAATGGTTCAAGGCTCATAACACGTTCCAGAGGCTAGAAAATTGTTTGGACCTTTGGGTTAGAGGTGAACCAAAACATCCATTACAAATGTTGGCCAATCACAAAAGTTTGATGAAAAGGGAAGGAGTAATAAAAATTCAGGGGCCTATTTAGAAAAACATTGTCCAGAAGGGAGTAGAATACTTCCTCTCCATTCAGGAAAGCTCCTTGGCCATAGCCAAGTTTAGGTCGACAGTTTCCAATAACAATGTACAAAATAGAGAACCATTTAATTATAAAAAAATTAAATTGGTTGCAGAACACTTTTTCATTTATAGCAATCTCATCTTCAGAGAGGGTCCTTATTGGCTAAGTTGTCGGTTCTACAACCCTATTATGTGGTATCCTGCTGAGGGGTACAAGGCTATATATGAACTTCTTGAAGGACAGACAGGGCACAAATTTGAGCTCTTGGCCAAGAATCATTGTTTCAGACCGCTTTACGACATTCCTTCTCCAGCTTATTCCTTGACTGCTCTGCATACAAACTACATGGTTTTCATGAGGACATGAAAAAGGGTAAGTAGGGGAGTATGTTGCGTCATGGAAAAGGTATGCATTTATTATTAAACTCATCATTCTTTTCCTTTATTCTTATCCTTTCTATATCTCAAAGCATTAATCCGTTAAGGAATTACGGTAAGAAATGAAGAAATTATTTGTAGTTATGACTTAGCCAATTATTACCTTCCTTTATGCAGGAAAAAAACAAAAGGGACAAATATTGTTCCTTGTGAAGGAACAACAAACATCGACAAGCTAAGGAAGGAATGCGGTGGTTGCATATACGTCTAAAAGCAAATCATCAAGATCAGCGTAAGAAAGGAAATAATGTCTGAAGATGGAAAACTGTGCGAATCCCTTAGGATCAAGAGATTCTGAGGGATTGCATTTATCACTTATCTTTGTACCCTTTCTGATTATAAAAGGAGATGTTTTGTAAGAGGAAGGGGAGGAGGAATTTATGTATTATTATAATTGTAATTCTATTCAAAGACTCTCGCTATCGAGAAGAACACAAATATACTGTAATGCTCATTCAGTTTGATGACTAATATATAAGTAAAGTTGTTGTTCCCTCGCATTTCCTGAAGTAACCTAGTAGTGTTTTGATGGTGGCTAAGGGCCCAGCCTCTGGTGGATTCAACTGCTCTTCTTGTGTCATACATTTCCAATTCTTGCAAGTGTGATGGTTTGATAGTATTCTCACTTTTTGTGATTTTATCGCTGTGCTATTTATCATTTTCCAGTATTGACAAAACCTCTTTATTTTATATAGATTGCAGGATTGTCATTGATTTAGTTTACTTCCATTTCAGATGAAGTTGCTTAGATAAATATCCCACTTGATATAATCAACTGTAAAGAGTATTAACTATTGTTGTTGAAACTCTCGGATTGATATTCATTCGTTGTTTAGATTAATTATTGAATATTGGGTTTGATTTAGATTAAATCAGTTAAAGAGGGATGAGTTATCATTACTATACTCTCAACTGATGTTGCTATTACTTTGATGAATGTAAGATTTGATTTAGTTAAAGGATTGAGCTTTCTTTAATTGCAATTGGAATTTACTAGATGCATCCGTTTACTCTTGTATTTAAAAGATCTATACTACAATTTAGAAACATTACTCTCTGTGTTAAATAGTAGCCACACACTGTGTACACTCTTGAAATAAGAAGAATTGCCCGGATTGACAATTAATGTGAGGATAATTAGAAGTTTAAAAGGCACCTTTTATCAACCCATAGACACAAGGCTCAAGAATGGCGGTCATGAAAATGGAGGTTTATGAGTATTGCAAAGGATGAGTTTTACTAAGTGACTTCTTTTGAACATGTCGGCGACACTGAATGAATTGGCACTAGTGACCCAAAACCAAAGTGATGGATGGTGTGATAGACCATAGGTATGATAACCATCAAGGAGATAACCCAACCCAAATAGTCACGGAGATGAAGTGAAAGTGTCATGTTCAAGAGCGACTTGCTACCATAAAGTGTTTTATCCCTTTTCCCATTTTCCCCAGCCATTGCTGACCAGTACCTCTTTATTTTTTAACAAGCTTGAGGAGGATAACATATGATTGTAACATAATTCCACCCTTTAGGTGAATCCATCGCTATGTGATGTTTTAACGATCATAGCAAAGGTGAAACTCAGTCTTGTCATGATGGACAAGTTTTTCACTATTTTATGTTTTAACAAGTTTAACGACAATAAGAACTCGGTCCTTTTGATGTTTAGAGAGTTTGAAAAGGGAAAAAAATAAAACTCCACAAGTTCTTTTTCATAGATTGGTCTCTCAAGTCTGAAAAAGCGTAAAATAATACGAGAGAGAACCTATTGACCATGTTCAATCAATGTATTCCTTTTTCGTAAATAATCTACCTTAGTCTGGAAAAGGGTTAAACTTATACTGAGTAGATGTTGTTTCCAATCCGTTAATGAGCTAAAAATGATAAGCACTCGATAATATTTTTATATTTCGAGAGTCTGAAAAGAGCTTAAAGAGGACTCCACTTAGAGGAACGAGTCATGTCTAGGATAGCAACTGGTTTCGGTGATGTTGGAATTTCTCAAAACATGTTGATTTATGTGAAAAGGTTGGCTAATAAGACCACTCATTGTAACAGTTCCTCAAAATGGGTAAAATAACTAAGTTAAAGCATATGATCGGCCAAGTAGATAGTGATGATGGAAGGAGAAAAACCAAGGCTCATCTGACGGAACAGGCTGATATAATGGCAATCATGAGGGTTAAAATGGAGATGGGTTCTTTTTTACACAAGCTATAACCATAGGGAACTATGCTTGGATTCAGTTTCATGTTTACACAAGCTTGAAATGGAAAACTATGCTTGGATTGGTTTACATGCCCCCAGCATGATGACTCGATCCTAGCTGCATGCCCCCCAAGCTTCATTACATTTACCTAAGTAGACTACTCATGGCTATTAGGTGGATGGAATTAAGGTTCATTTATGAGATCAAGTGAAATACTCGAATGGAATTTTACGAGATCTAATCAAATATTTGAATTGGAACTTTGCTTTAGGGGACCTCGTTTCATTTTTTAATGAGCTTGAAACAAGACAAGGAACTATGCACTCGGACCTATTTCATTTTTTTAATGAGGTTGACACAGTCAAAGAACTATCCTCATATTCCTTGTTTCATTTTTTAACGAGCTTGACACAAGACAAGGAACTATGCTCGTATCCTTTGTTTCATTTTTTAACGAGGTTGACACAAGACTAGGAACTATCCTCATATTCCTTGTTTCATTTTTTAACGAGCTTGACACAAGACAAGAAACTATGCTCATACCCTTTGTTTCATTTTTTAAGGAGGTTGACACAAGACCAGGAACTATCCTCATATTCCTTGTTTCATTTTTTAACGAGCTTGACACAAGAACAGGAGCTATGCTCACCCTTTGTTTCATTTTTTAACGAGGTTGACATAAGACTAGGAACTATTCTCATATTCCTTGTTTCATTTTTTAACGAGCTTGACACAAGACAAGGAACTCTGCTCATGATTCCTTGATGATGACCCATAAAAGATCATGACTTCTAAGAGGTTATCATCAGATGGGAGAGCAATGCTTTGGAAGGGATCCATCGCAAGGAATCGAATAGAGAGATTTGGTTCCAATGCCCCCAATACATAATGCACAACATCATGGAATTGATCATGAGTTGGTGTAGGCATGGAACGGGTTGACACATAATTGACCCATGGTAGGGAAGATACCATTAGTACAAAAGGACCATTTATGGAAGATGGTTGACTAGAAGCCATATTTGGACCAGGAAATGAAAGCTGGTCAACAGTGACAATTTTGCCTTCATGCGGGAAACACATCACTCAAAAGAGTTTTGAAACAATAGCTCCCATGTCATAAACATAGTCATTCCCAAGAAGTAAATTGTAATCTAGAGGGCCTGGGACTACCATCACATTGAGATAAACAATTTTTCCTCCCAAAGTAATAGGCAACTGAGGAAGGATATCTAATGGTTGACTAGTTCCTCTGTTAAAAGCTAATAGATTCTGGGTAACAGGCACAAGTGGCAGCAAACCGAGCACTTTCCAAGTAGTGGAGGAAAGGATACTCACAAATGCACCTTCATCTATAATAATGCCAAATACAATCATATTATAGACCTGTACTATGATCTAGAAAAGCACATATGAAGGAAGCCGACATCCTTCCAGTCAACTCCAATCGAAGGAAGTGACCAAACTACTTGGAGGGGGTACCGTAGAAATGGTAGAATTAATCCCTTGAGTTACAAGAGCAGGGGTATTTTCCTCCTATCTTGATGGGATAGGAGGATTGCCCCCAAGCTCATTGGAATCTAAAGAAATGAAAAGAACCTGAGTGGTATCATATTCACTCTCTTTGGGAAAGGTACGATTAACTAAAGGTGAAATCGGGTCAACTATTTCCTTGACCTGTGATTGGCTAAGTATAGACTCATGGGATTCACATTCAGAGAGAGTGGGTTTGACCGGCGATTGATTTGGGTCAGTCACTTTATCAACTAGTGAAGGATTAAGGGAGATTCCCCTATAACTAGATGGAAGTCACTATGGAGAAGCACGATGGTTATCCAACACTTTTTTGGCTTCATCTAGATAGGGACAAAGGTGAATGGGGTGATTCCCTTCACATAACCTATAGGGAAACTTAACTTTACCTTTCTTTCCATGAAATTTACTACCACTAGTTGATGGTGTGCAACCAGCATGATCTCCAGAAGTTGATGGCACGGGATGATGTGAACGAGAGTACCATTCTTCTAAGGTCTGGGGAATACTAGAACAATTTCAAAGAAGATGGTCTCTTGTACAAAGTTTGCATGGATATCGAACTTTGTGAGGCTTATCATATGGTTTCTCATCAGAAGTTACATTCAAAGAAATGGTTTCTTGGTTTCCCCCCTGCTGAATTTTCTTCTTCTTCCTCTTAGCCACCTGGTTACTAGTGTCAATACTTTAACCAGGTGAAGAGGAAGAAGGGGAGGAAGAAAAAACTAATGAAGAAGGCAAAGGGTCAATTTTAGGATCAACTGGAGGTTGATTTTTTCCAGTTGTAGGAATACTCGATTGCAGAGAAATCATGACATTTTGAACCAAGGAGGTTGAAAAAAAACATACGAGCAAGCCAATGGTAAATCCCAGAAGGGAAAATGTAGCCATATAAGGAGCACCAATATTTTCGAAAGGAGGAAAAGGACTAGGATTCCCATCAAAAGGAATTCCTTGATCAATGGACTCTGAAGTTGTTGCCATATGTCTCAACCTCAAACCAATTAAGGAGTGAGCATGTAGGATGTTATTTGTAGTAAATTAATTTTATTTTAATCAAAATAACATAACAAAAGGAAAGAGGGATAATCTAGGCAAAAGGATTACCAAGCAACTGTGAACTACAATATATTGCCTCAGTAAACTAAGAACTTAACATACATGAAGGCAATCTCCCTGAATGTTGTGTTTGGTGTATCACAGTGTACAAGGCGGCTGACTTGGTTAGCTAAGGATGGATAGCAACCTAATGTAGTCCTTCCATATATACCCGAAAGTACATCGAGACCCAATCCGTGTTAAAGTTGTATAATGCGAAACCACACAATGAGAGCATTTCTTTATACTTTACGTACTATAACACTGACCTATATACTCGAAGGTACATGGACAAGCTATGATATACTTACGTGGGTGGAATGAGATACCACACTTGGAGTGTATCACAGACAAGTTAGCGACATCTGCTATGTTTAATGATGATGGAACACGTCTCTAGCCTAGACCTCTAAATGTTATGCATTAAGTTTCAATGCTCCATTAGGTTAATTGAGATAACTTTTAAGTTGATCTTATTAATAATTTGCCTTTCAAGGTTCACCATGTGATGTATGTTTGCAATTCCTAGAATGCAACTAACATGAGAAACATTCTTTCATTCAATTAACAATGAAAATCGTAGTTAGTAAGGGATAGAGCAATAAGATCTTTGGCAAAGAGCAAAGATCACACCTAATGCAATTTCCATAGCTATTCCTATCAATCATTCACAAACTACAATATGAAAAATGAAAGTTTTTCTTCTCAGTCCCTTTAGTGTTTAGATGAACAAAAAGAAACTAGATGCACAAACAATCAATCAATACTTTTCAAAAGAAACGAAGACTTTACAACCATTTCTTTTTCAAAGAAATTAAGACTTTATGACACTTTCTTTTCAGAAAAAACTAATCGATATAGACTAACTTTGAAAATGAATTGATAATGATAAATAAAACTCTTAAGAAACACTAAACAATCAAGGTCAAAGTAGGGTTAGGAGAAGAGATATAAGTTGATTTCAGAGCCATAGAAACATTGATCTTTAAACAAACAACTTCAAAAGAAAAATTGGAAAAGTCAAAGCCAAGGATGGGTTTTTAAACTTAAGAAGGGTCTGCACAGGTCAGAGTGGGAGTAACTATGCTACAGAGAACTGTGTCTAAGCCAAGGGTGCTCTGTAGACCACTGTCCCCTGACCAAGCCCGCGCTAGTGCCAGAGAGGCCAATCAAAAGACATCTAACCTCAATTTTTTGACCAAAAACACTTCAAAAACACTGAAATAAGATCAATGAAATCAAGAAAAGTCTATTAGGGTGTACTGTGATGAGGATAAACTACCCGGAATGATGGTCATTCCTCAATGGATTCACCAATTTTTTATGTGGAATTTTGCATCTATAGCTAAACACAACTTCCCTAAGTGGTTAGCTACACTTAGAACAACATATTTAAAGAGTTTAACCTTTTCCTATAGAAGATAAATAAGATAAGGGATGTACTTGTTATCTTTTTCTTCCCTTTTTCTCCTTTGAATAGCTCTTGTCACTCCTTCTTGAACTGAATCTGCTCGATAAGTACCTGCAATCATAAACAAAAGACAAAAACTAATCAAAGCAAGAGATATATTTACTATAAGCAAATGGAATCGAAAGAATTTACATAGATAATCATCTTACATAAAGACAATAATATGGGAAAAGGTGTAAACAACTTTATTAAGTAGAATGAAGAGTTACAACCAAAGAAGTCTGATCCCATGTCACTCATCCTGCTTGAGTTCCATCCTTCATCACACCAAAATAACAACACTCCGACAACATAAAAATACTTACTTATGATCTCAAACCTCAAACCAACAGTATCTCCTTACAAATTCTCAAAGTTCAGCCCCTTGATCAATATGATGAGTGCTCAATTTATAGGAAATGGAGGTGGTTTGTCATAAATGAGGGTATTAAATGGCTTTCCAATCTTGGAGTTAATTTCCATCACAGGGGCTTCACTGGGGGGCAATACCATACCACGTGGGTTCATATTGGGGGGTATATATTGAGGAAAAAATGACACAATATATTGAGCATATAATAGGGGATAAAGGGTTTTAATATTGGAAAGTATAAAAAATGGAGCTTAAAATTAACAAGAATTAATAAAGGGGCATAAAAAATGATAATGAAAAAATAGAAACCTAAAATATCTAGTGAAAGTAGGGGTTTTTTAAATTGGGAAGTCGTATTGGGTTCATATTGGAAGGCGGTTAAATAATGTGATTTTTGGAGGTATTTTCCAATATGTAGTCAAATTAAGGGTTTTTTTTAGTATGCCACGAACGCACGTGCTATGCTAGAGGATCATTGAGTGAAGCCCCTATGGTTTCCATGGAGCAATGGATGAGAGGATAAGAGGTTATTTGATTCATTCCCTACCCAATTTCGATCTCATAGGAGAGGATAATAGGTGGAAATCTTCTAGAATGGTCTAGAATGTAGGAATATTCCCAGAACCCTATGAAGATTTTGCTCAATCTCACCCAGCACAATTCAAAGTGGGCCTAGGTTCTCTACAGAGCAGGCTTGAATGGGCCTAAGTGCTCTGCAATGCATTTACCACTTACCAAGGCTGTGTTGGTCCCTCAAGGAGTCATTTCAGGATGTCTTGAGGCCAGGAAACTCTCAGGAATGATGGCATTCAATGTGATGACTTGTCTAGGGCATGTAGCAACTGAATTAGGATTTGATGAGCCATAATAGTACTGATCTAAATGTCGGGAGTGATGTGCCCAAATATACCTGTAATAGTTTCCCCCTAAAGCATGAAGTTGAAAATGATAATGTCAAGTGATATGCTTTATGATGTGATGGAGAGGAGCTGAATCAGATGGTGACTTGCATCGATTACAATACATAACATCATGATATTTTTGATTTTTCATGAATTGCTGAGGGAGGGCCTACCCATACTCATCATATAAACTTTCCATCACATGTACATAGATACTCGTCTATAGATATAGACCCATGATGGGATGACCATCAGTGTAAAACCATCATATAGATGATTTAGTATTCTCCTGAAATCGCAGCCAGGATGGACGAAACTAGATCTGAGGTCTTCTATCTCGTCCAATCGTTCACTCAAGTACGAGTCTAGCCATGTGAATATATGATATAAAGTCGAAAATGGGAAGACACTGTCTGATTACCAACCAATGATGTAAGTCATTAACAAACGCGAGAGAAATCATCGATAATGATAATATTCCTCAAGGTACTGCAGTACATTCTACTTGGTGTGAATGGATGTTTTGACATTGAACACCATACAAAGTCTTTTGATCAAAGGCCAGTGATGTTAACCTGTCGCCAAAAGTGAGAAACCCACCATTGATGTATTCATGCTCAAGGTACTAAAAGGGTGTTTCTAGGTCAACTTCTTGGATAATGTGCTGATGTCGATAAGAAGTGACTCGTCACAGGAGGGCCTTGATGTATCCACATCAATGACATGAGATGAGTGTAATGATTTTGGAGACTGAATGTGACTGACAACACAAGGTTCATGACTGGTGGTCATGAAAATGAAGGTTTCTGAGTATTGCAAAGGATGATTTTTAGTGAGTGACTTCTCTTGAACATGTCGATGACACTGAATGAATTGGCATCATTGACCCAAGACCAAAGTGATGGATGGTGTGATAAACCATAGGTATGATAACCATTAATCAAATAACCCAATCCAAATAGTCAAGGAGATGAAGTGAAAGTGTCATGTTCAAGAGCGAATTTCTACCATAAAGTGTTTTATCCCTTTTCCCATTTTCCCCAGTCATTGCTGACTGGTACCTCTTTATTTTTTAACAAGCTTGAGGAGGATAACATATGCTTGTAGTATAATTCCACCCTTCAGGTGAATCCATCACTATGTGATGTTTTAATGAGCCTAGCGAAGGTGAAACTCGATCTTGCCATGATGGACAAGTTTTTCACTATTTGATGTTTTAACAAGTTTAACGACAATGAGAACTCAATCCTTTTCATGTTTATAGAGTTTGAAAAGGGACAAAAAGAAAACTCCACGAGTTATTTTTCGTAGATTTGTTTCTCAAGTCTAAAAAAGAGTAAATAATATGAGAGAGAACCTATTGACCATTTTCGATCAATGTATTCCTTTTTCATAAATAATCTACCTCAGTCCGGAAAAGGGTTAAACTTATACTGAGTAGATTTCATTTCCAATTAGTTAACAAGCTGAAAAGGACAAGCGCTTGACAATATTTTCATATTTTGAGAGTCTGAAAAGACAAATCCTCATGTACAAGACTCCCAAAGTTATACAAAATTCCTAAATCCCACAATTCATCATCCTTCTATACCTTCCTATCAATCTATTCAAAATTTATGAATACAAAAATTTAACATCCTTCTGTATCAAACTACTTACCATGTTGGTTCAATTTTCGGTTCATCTTCATTCAAGTAGTCCAAGAGTACGTCATCCTCTTTTGTGAACAAGAAGCATGTTATTGGTGACAGGCATGTGAACACATATCAAGTGTTTGCATGATATTTTCCAACCTGTCATAAATTACCCACCATAGGAAAGAGGTTTCATTTAGATGTCAGCATAAATAGTAGTGGTAAAGATCATTAATATTTTAAAAGAAACTAAAGAGAAACTTCATGTGAAGACTTTGTTGTTATTGCTGCTACTTTCATTGTTGCAGCATGTACAAATGCTACAGTGACAGAGGAAGCAAGCCTTGCTCCATACTAAGGACTCACTCTAGCGTCTCTTTGAGAAACTATATGGCTCCAAATCAACTAACTGTGTTTGACTGCAGTTGCTAGGAAAGAAGCAGAGCCTCTTCAGAATAAAATCTGGCCTGCTCTATACAACCTTTTGTTTCTTCAGTAAAAATGAATATGTGCTTAGCCCCTCTTATTCATATGATTTGATAATAAGAAGGAGAATGTACAAATGACATAATTGAACCTATGGTCAAGAAATAATTTGAAATTTCATCATCATGACTATCCCGAACAACAACCATTAACCCCTGAAACACTACCACCTGAGATGTAGGCAAAGGTGTAGAACCACTACAGGTAGGCATTCTCAGCCATCTAGAAGTCAACCCAATAGTTTCAACAACCCCTTAGAATATACTTATCTTCCTCTTCTTCTTGTGTCTCTGCTCAATTCTCAATTGTCCTTCAATTATCATGCCACTATTTTGGGCATCCATATTATCATTAGTGCCAACCCAACAAAAAGTAGTTCTAGTCATAGAAGAAGAAACAAAAGAAGTCAGAGGTCTGGTCATTTTATAAGGCACAAAAAAATTCTAAAAAAATCCCATCATTGAGGGTTCCATGAATAGGTTTGGGCACAGCAAAGGGAGATAATGACAATTTAGACTTAGATTTTACTTGAGGAGTTAGCCAGGGTAATGATGGACTGCAAGAAGTTTAATAAGGTTTTCCTCCCATTACACACATTTTAGGCTATGGGGTTAGAGAAATATGCCTTGATGGAGTGATTTTAGGAGAGTGTAAATGTTCCTTGCAAGATTGGTTAGTATAAATCCCTTTTTAATGGGAGTTGACATACTCCATATAGGAGATGGTGACTTGAATGGAGATGGAAAACTGAAAATGGCTAATGCATTGTCCATATACCAAAACCTATCCATATTAGGAGATATTTCTAGTCTACTAATTGAATAATGACATTTTGCAGCTACCATGTGAACTAACCTCATTCCCATAGCTCTTGAATTAGAGAAAATCATGGCATGGGTGATAGTCCTCATACCACTGCCAAACATAGCTCTAGCTAAAACTAATGACATAATCAATAGTGAAGTTTTTGAAGTGTGCACCTCAAATTTGTAAAATATTCTACAAGTATATTTATTTAATAATGGAAAAAATATTACCTTAAAACCCTTGTACCAAGGATTCATTTGCTTCAAGGGTTCATCATTAAGTATGCACCATATATTTGCAGCAATATCCCTTGGGTTGTAGTTAGTGTTGGGATAGGAAAAATGTATCATTTCTCTTCGTAAAATGCTTCATTTACCATTCATCCTTATACGATTATCTTCGTTTATAGATTAGAATGAGGAAAATATTGGCTAAAGTTGAATGAAAGCATTTGGTGATAGAATAGGGAAATCTAGTACAAGAAACTGATTTTTGCTATCTTTGTGTGAAAAGATTCAGACTGGGCAAAAGTCATTCAGTTGACAGAATAGCACAGGGCCATAAAAGGGAAATGCTACAGTGTCTTGGGAAGACAAGGAAGTGGGAGATCAGCTTGAAAAATGCTATTTTATCACATGATCATATTATGTATTGCAAAATCCTCAGGATCCCCTGATCCTGAGGATTTTATTTTATCTAGTTACTCTTTTATGTTATATATATGGACGAAAGGCAATTAGATACAGTCCAGACTTCGATAATGTGTAGCTATTCTTTTTGAAAACATATATGTCGTTATATCAGTGACTCTGTACGCTGTTACTTGCAATTAATTAAAGGAGGTTGTGCTTGATACATCTTCATATTCTCAGTTATTATTAAGCAAAGGCTTTTGGCGACTCTAGGCCCAGTCACAAGAAGTTCTACTGCTCCCTTGTGTTATAGTTTTTTATATTTAGTCTTTGCTATTGATTTAATTTTCAATCATTGGTTACTTCGTTTATCATAAAGGTTTGTGATATTGATTCATACTGATGTTCAATTAGATTTAGAGTTAAGGTGTGTGATGTTCTTATGTGGCGCTTTGACTGGAATGAGTGAATTAGTGTTAATAGTAGATTGTTGTTCATTTTGAATTGATGTTATCATAGATCTTGAAGATAAGACTGATTAACTTCTACAGATTGTAATATAGATCGTTTTCCATTTAGAAATCCTTTTTCACTATTTTCTATTCAATTGTTGTTTGTTGTTCAATTACCGATTGCTGTTCAATTACTATTGTTGTTCAATTAGGAATTGCAAGTTGATTTGGGTTGTTATAGATTAACAATGTTGTTCAATAGTTATATTTTCTTTACTTGATTGAGTACAATTAGCCTCAAGTTTATTTGGATAGTTCCAAGTGTAATTCTTATTTGCATTCAATTTCAATTGATTTCAGAACAAGCTGCATAGAATTGCAGAGTGTGTTAAGGGTATTTCTTCCATAGATAGTTCTTTCCAGAATTGTGTTAATTGAATTGAACAATTAGCCATTAGTGATTGCAACGATTCATAATTAGATAACCTCTAGATTCACTGCATATACTGTGTTGGCACTCTTGAGATAAAAAGAATTACCTTGGGTTGACAATCAATGTAGGGATTAAGATTGCCTGTAAAAAGACATCTTAGTGAACCAACATTTTGGTACCATTGCCATGGAGAGTGTTTCAAGTGATTGTTTTTATTTTTGCTGTGAAAGAATTGGGTTTTAAAAATACAAGTTATGGACCTGCATACCTAGCAAGTAAAATTCTTGCTTACCTTCTCGCTTTATAGCAAAACCTTAGAGGTTAAATAGGAATTTGTTTTTATGAATGACCAGAAATAGAAAAATAGAAAAAGAGCAAAATCCTCGACCAAAACCCACAAAACCCAAAGGATCGATGAACCTTGGGAGAATAACCTTTATAAACGAAATCATAAGAAGAGCATAGTATCAAGCATCAGTAAGATTCCAAGCTATACCTAGAAAAAGTTCTACTATTATTTCTCAAGCAGTAGGCTCACCATCTGTAGCGTACACTGAGATTCAAAGCCAAGTAGGAGGATCGGAATAGAGTCTTTAAGCTACAATAAGTTTACATTCTGATCCTCTACAGGAGGGAAAATATTGTAACTTAAGAGAAGGAAAAGGAGAAACTAGTGGGGTTGCTAAAGTAGAACCACAGATGTCTGAACAAGGATCTCCTGAGATCCCAGACCTAGGTAGTGTTGTAAGGCCATCTTCAGTTTCTAACTCTTTGCTTACTCCAGAAGCACCCCTTGAAATCCCCAAATATTATTGGCACATCTTTGATCAAATGGTAGATCAACCACTCCAAGGTCAAACCTCGACATTAGAGTACCCCATAGTTGACCAGGTGGCCAATGCTCCTGTGAAGTCTATTCCTCTACAGAACATCCAAACCTTCCATGGGATGATCACAGAGGATCTTGACGCTCTCCTGTTTGAGTTTGATGTCCTCTATAGAGGGTATGACTACACCACTGACCCCCAAAAGATAAAACTATTCCCTTCCACTCTGAAAGGGCTAGCTATCAGATGGTTTATGGGTCTAGGTGGGCGAACCATCAATTATTGGGATGAAATGAAAACCTCCTTCCTCAAAAGATACTAGGACTTTTGTAAAACTAGGGAACTGAAAGATGAGATTTTCAAGATGGCTGCAAACGATAATGAAAAACTAGAATAATATGTAGAACGATTTAATTGTATTTGCAGAGGTCTCCACACACTTCCCTAGAAAAATAAGTCCTAAGAGATATCTTAATTAAAGGAATGAAAGAGGAATGGGTATAAACTCTAAACTTAATGGGAAAAGGAGATATTTCTCAGGAAGATTATGATGAAATTATTCATTTGTGTATTAGGTATTTGCGAGGAAGCACATGCCAGGAGCAACTAGCCAAGATCCCATGAGAAGAGGAAGCAAACCACATAGTGGAGGTGCGACACGGATGGAGATCGATAACCTCCTGGAAGATTTTAAGATGGACATTCTAGGCACTCTTACAACACAATTGGACATCCTAAAAGCTAAACAAAAACAAGCTTTAGCATAACAAAATTTGTCCATCTTCTGCCCACATTGTCAAAAGAAGCATAGCCAATGGGAATTCCTGTTAGACATGGTTCATACGTGCACCATCTATACTAAAGATAACGACACTGAGAAATGTCCATCATTACTTGGGCTGAAAGTAGTATTCAAAGAAGCAGAGGAAGAAATGGAACCGTATATCTGATGAACCAACATCAACAATGGCATGCTAAAACTATAGGTATGTCACAAGACACCCAAATTCTTTCCTTCCTCGCAGTTTAATCAACAATAGAACCTTGGGCCAGCCTAGTAAGGCCAATCACCCTACCCAAATTGGCATATCCCACCATTCCCTATGACATCCCGGCGAACACAATCTTTTCCAAGAAATGGCTGGCTGGATTCTCATTTTACTCCTCTTTGGCAAGGCAATCCCTATCAGTCCCAGTGGCCTACCTCTACCTCTCAAAATCTGAATTGGTCTACAAATTGGCAGCAACCTCTGGGGATATCTAATGTACCTATGGGGACAGGACCTCAGCCTCAACCCGCATTGTCAGCTCCGTATATATTACAGCAGAATTCTTAACCTCTTCTATGGCCACAATTACCATCTCAGCTGAACCTGAATCCTAATAATATACCAATACAAGTGGTATAGATTATTGAAAACTCAGAGTATGAGATTAAGCAGGAAGAATGTAATGAGCTCAGATTGAGGTCAGGATGCGTTATCACCCCAGAGGAAAACAGGGACCAACCTTTAATTGAAAATCTAACTCCACCTGTACATATTCCATCACCTGTACATATTCCACTGCCTATAAATAATATTGAACCAAAGCAAGTGAGAGAAACAGATTAGCATGATGACCGTAAAAAATTTATAGTCACTTTTCCTCCATTCTCCGAAAGACTAATGATACCCAAACCGATTTCCTACCTTGATTTCGATCTTGTAGGGGAACCAAAAGGTTTGTGTATTAAGATCCCTCTCCTCTAGGCCATTCAAGACATCCCCATCTATGCCAAAACAATTAAAGAATTGCATGTAAGGAAGCCTGTGAGGAAGGTGAAAACCTCACCCACTATCCATGTTGTAGGGACCTTATCTGATTTAATCTTGGTAGAGGAAACTCCAATAGAGTACGAAGATCTTGGAAACCCCATAGTAACAGTTCAGATATATGGCCACTCTTTCCCAAATGCATTAGTTGACCTAGGAGCCACCATTAACATATTAACAATAGAAACTTGTCAAGTACTTGGTATTATAGCCTTAGAACCGACCACCTCTTTATTAGAACTTTCTGACCGACCGGTGGAAATACCAGAAGGGACTTTACAAGACATCATAGTTTCTGTTGACTCATGGGAATATTCAGTAGATTTCCTAGTTATAAACCCTAGGAGTAGGTTGGATGGGCATCCTTTGATTATGGGCCGACCTTGGCTGGCAACAGCTGATGCATATATTAGCTACCGAGAATGCAACATGACTATTACAAAGGGGGATGCTGTAAAAAATCTGGTGTTATATCCTCCTGCCAGGCCAAGTTTGCCCATTGTAAAATATGTAAGAAACCACTAGTGTACTTGGAAGGGAGCATCCATTCACCATTCACAGTAGCGAAGGCATTGGAATTTAAAAATCAGAATGAAGACGACGTTATCAACAATTTTATAAATCAGCCAGCTAATTTGAGTAATGTAGAGTGTCAGATGTTGAATTCAATCCTTGATAACGAAGCCATGGAAGATCCCCTGAAGGATACAGACGACCATCATATTCAGATGACTATTGTTCATAACAACAAACAAATTGAGATCGAGCCAGGCAAAGTTCTAAATATCAATGATAATCTGGATAGCGAACAACAACAAAAGCTTATCTAGGTATTACAAAAAAATAAAGGAGCTTTCACCTGGGATTATCCTCATATGAAATGGATAGACCCACAGCTATGTACACACCACATTTATATAGAGAAGGCTGCTCAACCCATCCAGCAACCTCAGTGGAGGTTGAACCCACACCTCAAGGATATCGTGAAAGAGGAATTGCAGAAGCTGTTGGATGTAAATTTTATTTATCCTATCTAAGACAATAAATGGGTCTCTCCATTGGTGGTCATCCCTAAGAAAAATGGGAAGTGGCGTATTTGTGTAGACTATCAGGAGCTGAGAAAGGTAACATAGAAAGCTCACTTCCCCCTCCCATTCATTGATCATGTCCTCGATACGTTGTTAGGGAAGCAGTTCTTCTCCTTTTTAGATGGCTTTAGCGGTTACAATCAAATTCACATTGCCCCTAAAGACTAGGATAAAACAACCTTCACCTATCCCTGAGGAACTTTCGCATACAGGGTATTTCCATTTAGCTTGTGTAATGCCCCCGCAACGTTCCAAAGAGATATACTTAGCATCTTTTCTGATCTAATAAATGAAGGACTGGAGGTATATATGGATGACTTTACTCCATATGGGGATGATTTTGATCAAGCATTGCAAATGCTAGAAAAGGTCTTAGAATGATGCATTGTTACCAAGTTATGTATAAGCAATGTCAAGTGTCACATGATGATGATTGAGGGCGTGATCCTGGGACATTACATCTCCACAGCAGGAATACAGGTAGATCCAACAAAAATACAGGTAATTCTTTTATTGCCTACCCCCTACACTCAAACAGAGGTACGTAGCTTCCTAGGGTATGCAGGTTATTATCGTAGGTTTATCAAGAATTTTTCACAGATATCAACACCCTTATATGCTCTAACTGTAATGTTGATTTCAATTGGTCTGACAAGTGCAACACAACTTTTGCAGGTTTAAAGAAAATAGTCTCAATAGCATCAATATTACTAGACCAAACTAGGAGTTGCCTTCCACATCTCCATGGACACATCAGATGTAGCTATAGGTGATGTCCTTGGCTAGGGGGAGGACAAGAAACCTTATGTTATATATTATATTAGCAAAAATCTCACTTCTACAGAACTTAATTATACAGTGACATAAAAATAATTCTTAGCTATTATTTATGTAATAAACAAATTTAGACACTATATAATTGGCTACCAAGTCTTCTTGTACACTGATCACTCTGCCATTCAGTATCTAGATAATAAACCAATCACAAATGGTCGAGTAACACGGTGGCTATTGCTTTTGCAGGAGTTCGAAATTACCATTAAAGATCCTCTAGGGAAGGAAAACCCAGTTGCAGATTTTCCATCTCGAATCCCAAAGGTGAATGATACACTGGCAGAAGATGACCAATTCCTCAATGAAGACCTGTTTGTTGTGGCAGATAAGACGTCATGATACACAGATGTGGGAAATTATCTGGCAGTATGAAAGCCACCTAAACATTTAACGACAAGGGAAAGAAAACTAATTGTTCATTGCAGTGCCCGGTTCTCTTGGATATGCAGATATATTTTTCATACAGGGGGTGACATGTGTATATGCAGATGTATCCACAAGGATGAGATCCATCACATTCTGAAGCCTTGCCATGACGAACCCTGTGGGGGACATTTCGTAGATGAAAGGATAGGAAATAAGGTATTACAAATGGGCTATTATTGGCCCACTATTTTTAAGGATGCTAAAAAATATGCCCAGGCCTACGATAGTTGCCAAAGGATGGGTCGGCCTGTCCAATATGATGAAATTCTTGTAGCCCCAATTAGTCATAGAACCCTTCGAGCATTAGGCATTGGACTTTATAGGTCCATTCCATCCACCATCCAATCAGAAGGCCTACATACTGGTAGCCATGGATTATGTGACAAAATGGGTGGAAACAATAGATTTACCAAGAGCCATAGAGGAAGCAGTGATTAAATTCATTTTTGGGCTATTTGTGTGGTATGGATGATCGCGAGAAGTGATCATAGATTGGGGAAAGCAATTTATAGGGCACAAGATTACTACCACTATCAGAAACCATCATATTATGCATAGGATCACTTCTCCGTATCACCCATAGGTGAATGGGGAGGTCAAAAGCACCAATAAAGTTACAGAAGCGATTTTGACCAAGTTAATCTCAACACATTGGTGAGATTGGGCTGCTAGACTGCCAAAGGCCTTGTGGGTCTATCGTACGACTTGGAGGAATACTACTAGATACTCTCCATACCAGCTTTTGTTCGGTAAAGAACCAATTTTTCCAAGCGAATTCGAAATAAAGACTCTAAGAAAAGCCTAGGAAGTGGGGCTAGATTTAACAGAAGCTGAAACCAAGCATCTTCAGCAGATAAATGAACTAGATGAGACTTGATTTCTTTCTTTGCAATGAAATGCAATAATCCAGCAGCAAAGGGCATAATGGCATGACAACCTTATCAAAAAGAAAATGTTTCAAAAAGGGGATTGGGCATTTCTGTACGATTCCAGATTCCAGGACTTCCCAGGCAAGTTGCAAACAAGATGGCTCGGCCCTTATGAGATTCAAGAAGTGCATAAGAATGGTACTCTTACCTTGACTACCATAAACGGATCCGGCCACTCTTTTAAGGTAAACAGGCATCGAGTGTGCCTCTATCATCAACCGCTTACCAAGGAGTATTTCTGCGAGCAGGTATGCAAGGACCCTCCATTCAAATTCTAGCTGTAGGGAATGATAACCCAACAACTTTTCCTTTAAAAATTTGAAATTGCTTGAGAAATTGTAAATAATGTACATACCTTTGTAGGCATTACCATGTAAATATGAATTTTTTTAGGAAGTTTCATTTTCCTCTTTTTGTTTTTTGTTGTTCAAACAATTGAACGTTTGTCGTTCAATTGATTGAACAAGACATTTTATTTTTTGTTTTTTTTGTTCAAACAACTGAGCATTTGTCGTTCAATTCATTGAACAACACATTTTCTTTCTGCTTTTTGTTGTTCAAACAATTGAATATTTGTTGTTCAATTGATTGAGCAACACATTTTATTTTTGTTTTTGTTGATTCAAACAATTGAACGTTTGTCCTTCAATTGATTGAAAATCACATTTTCTTTTTGCTTTTGCTGATTCAAAGAATTGAATGTTTGTCGTTCAATTGATTGAACAACACATTTTGTTTTTTGTTTTTGTTGTTCAAACAATTGAACATATGTCTCTCAATTGATTGAACAACACATTTTCTTTTTTGTTTTTTTTGTTCAAACAATTGAACGTCTGTCATTCAATTAATTGAACAACACATTTTCTTTTATGTTTTTGTTGTTTAAACAATTCAACGTTTACCATTCAATTGATTGAACAACACATTTTTTTCTTTGTTTTTGTTGTTCAAACAATTGAACGTATGTCATCAAATTGGTTGAACAACACATTTTCTTCTTTTTGTTTTTCGTTGTTCAAACAATTGAACATTGTCGTTCAATTGATTGAACAACACATTTTTCTTCTTTTTGTTCTTCGTTGTTCAAACAATTGAACGTTGTCGTTCAATTGATTGATCAACACATTGTTTTCCTCTTTTTTTTGTTTTTCGTTGTTCAAACAATTGAACATTGGCATTCAATTGATGAACAACACTTTTTGTTCTTTTTTTATTTCGTTGTTCAAACAATTGAATGTTTTCCGTTCAATTGATTGAACATCACATTTTCCATTTTAGTATTTCGTTGTTCAAACAATTGAATCATTGTCGTTCAATTGATTGAATAACACATTTTCCTTTCTTGTTTTTCGTTTTACAAACTATTGAATGACTGTCATTTAATTGATTGAACAACACATTTTCCTCTTTTTGTTTTCGTTGCCCAAACAATTGAACGATTGTCATTCAATTGATTGAACAACATCCTTTCCTTTTTGTTTTCATTCGTTCAAACAATTGAACGTGTACCGTTCAATTGATTGAACTACACAGTTTGTTTTAATTAGTTTTCACTATTCATACAATTGAATGACCATCGTTCAATTGATTGAACAATGCATTTCATTTTTATTTTGATTTTTCCGTTTGAACAATTGAATGACTGTCGTTCAATTGATTGAATGACACTTTTTGGTTTTGATTGATTTCGTTGTGCAAACGATTGAATGATTGACGTTCAATCGATTGAACAACACTTTTCATTTTCTATTTTTATTTTTTCCATTCAAACGATTGAATGATTGTCGTTCAATTGATTTAAGAACAACTTTTAAGAAGCTAAATTGTGGATTTTTCTTGATTTTTTTATTTCTTGATCATTATGCCATTTTCTTTTCTTCTTTTGTATTGCAAATAGGAACCATTTGAATTGATTTGTCCTTCTTATAAGGAAAAATGGTAATAATAATATCATTATGACTTCTACAAGCCTTTTGATAATTATCTTTATTCATAAGCTAATATGGTGTATCTTTGAATGACTGCATCGACATCTTTTCTTTTGGACACATCATGAAATGATTCAGTATTCTTAATCCATGCTGGCTTATGTTTATACTCCCAAATGGATAAAAATCATTGATATAATGATAAGGGGATAAGAGCATAACACTTTCATTGGCATCTTTTTACTTCTTGCACCATCCCTGACTCTTAAGGAGCAAATGAACCTCCCTTTTTCTACAATAAGAATTCCAAAGGAAAAATAAACTATAAAAATGCTTAAAACATTGTCTAAAGAGGATAGTGGGTCTCATCATGAGCCAGCCTACCATGATCATAAGGATGTAATAGGTGACATTCCAATTTGGCTATCAAACCAAGGCAATGGCCTTCTTCATAATTAATATGTCAGAAGAATAGGGGGTCTCATCATGAGCCAGATTGATCACTTTTTTACACCCTGGTGAGTAGCACTATGGTTATCTAGTCACCATGAAAGCATAGTGGTCTCTTTATGACAAAGAAAAGAAAAATTAACTGTAAGAAGGACTCTGGCTCATTTTGGGGGGTTAAAAAGCAACCCTGTAGAGGCTATGAATCCCTGTTGACAGCAGTGGCTCTACTTGTGGTATTGGAGTATCATCTTATATTACCATATGTCATCTAGCTCTTATCACCTAAGGATTTATTTCTAACGAGAATTTCCATTTGAGTAGGACTTTTACAATCCAAATAGCATGGTGACTTTAATCTATATTCATTATATTCCATACATCCAATCATTAAATGACAGTCATTAAACACATACCGTTGATTAAGCTGATGTGATTAATTCTACTCATGGTGAAGATATTTGACATAATGAATTAAAATTGTTGTTTTTATTTTATTTGGCCAATTCATGTCTAATGACGAATATTTCTTAAATGCTTTACTGATTTTCATGCTACATTTTTTAGATTGGTTGCCTACATTTATTTCACATTAGTATATTTGCTTGCTTTTCGCGTGCTGAAAGGACATGGACACGATTTTCTCGTTAGAGGGGGAATGGCCTACTTATGCATGACATGTATCACAGTTATGGATAACTGTGTGAAAATCATTCGGATTACCTTCAGAGTACGAACTGCATAATGAGTATGAATGTGTAATAATTAGCAGGAAATTTTGATTGGACGAAGAATGGAAATCATTATGGCTAGCATGAAAACTTACAATCCTGTGTTAAGTATGGCAAACAAGATGAATGACTTAACTAAAAATGATAATAATTTTCCAAACAACGTCATTTCCCAATTAATTGTTGTAACATACATTGTTGTTGTCCTGAATTATAGAGGTAAAACACAGTTGCATATAGGTGAACCAGCCTCAGGTGCAACAACCATGGGCAGAAGAGTTATCTGGAGTGAACCTCCAGTGCTGATGGTTTCAAATCAAGCTCGCGAAATCCTTGAACGCGCTCGCTGGCAGCAGTATTTAAATAGATTGCAAGGATTTCATGAGGATTTAACGCTGGAATTTCTGCAGAATCTGCAGAATGGTAGCATAGTGGTAAAAGGTATAAGCATGACGGTTTTCAAAGAAGTCCTAGTTGAAGTCATCGGACTTCCGGTAGAAGGGGAGAAACGGGAAGATAAATGCATCCTTTTATACAATGCAATTGAAGTATTCCAGGACCTGGGCAAGCAACTAGTACGAGCAGAGAAAGGAATTCATCCGTCGACGTTATAGCAACCGTGGCAAGGACTGGCGGTCATTTTCCAAAGATACATCACCTACAACGACCGACACGATGTGATAAAGCCCCAACAACTGAAACTTCTATCCATTTTAAAGCAAAGAATTTCAATTAATTTACCATTTTATCTTAATTCCCTATTACATGACGTTGCCCGAAGGGTAAGGACAGCCAAAGACCTACATAGTGTAGTCAATCATCATGGGTTAATTAAATTAATTCTCACAAATAGATTAGCCCAGCCACAATTAACATGGGACAGTATCATAAATCCTACCTTGGCTCCACCACCTGAATATGCGGGAACAAAGCAGCAAGGGCCAAGAACCCTAGGCCCAAAAAGAATACTAAAGAGAAATAATCCCTCTGAACCCTTAGAACCAGCAAAGCATAGGCACTCTATGTGAGTGAAAGCCCAGTGGTGCATCCCAATCCAAGCAGAGGAAGCTAGACCATCCCGCAAGCTTCCTCTTAGTCTGTGAGACCCTCCTTTGCAAGACTATGAGGAGGAAGTGGCGAGGGTATTGGGAAGCATGGGAATGTTTACCAAAGGTAGATAACATCCAAGGAGCATTGAAAAAAAATAATTTTACCCCTGACTGGTCAGTCCTTGCTGTCAGCCTCGGTCATGAGAAAACCCATCCATTTACTGATGCCATGGAGGAATATAGGGGGTCAATTCCTTCTATGCAAACACCCCTCAAAGTTGAGGTACATGAAGAAGAAACTCAAACAGTAGGCACCGGTCCAGTGGACCCCCCAGCAGAAGGAAACCCTGAAGAAGAAAACTTGAGAGATTTTAATCAACCAAGTTATACTCCCTTTTCAAAGTCCCCTGTGGATGAGGCCTACCAAGGAGAAGACATGGAGAATGATAATTTTTCAGGAGATACCATTGCATTAGGATCTCTTGAAAACAAAATACATACTAACAATGAGTTAAAAGGAGAAATTCCACCAGAATACACAGTTCCAATTGGGAACATCCCTAATGATGACATAGTATAGCCTGTGCAGGAAACAAAGGATAACGCAGCTAACCTACTTTCGGATGAAGGCCCTATCGTAGAGAAGTCCTACAAATATAGGCTTAGAAAGATGCTTAGAAAGTACAGAAAACAAAAGCAAGTAATCAGGCAGTTGAAACATTGGTTAAAAGAGGCAACCAGAACTAGGAAATTGAAAGTGGAAATGGAAATTGTAGGAACGCAAACAAAACAATGTCCTGGGAAGGATGCTAAGACTTAGACAAAGTTTCTTGTGGTCTTTCCAAAAGAAACCCAAATTGAGCCAGCTATGATAGGAGACACTACCATGCAAATTGAGGACCCTTATATCTTTTCGCAGGGAACTCAAATGGACCACCCCACTACGGATATTGCTGTCCAAACAGATGTTGAAGAAGATGTTTGAGTTGACTGTACAATTCAAGAAGCAGCTGAAGCTACTATGCAGACTAACCCTACAGAGACTAAGGATGGAGAGGCCCAAACAGATGAAACACCCCTTTACACCCCCTTGGTAAGAGAAGTCATCATCAGAAATTTGCAAAATTAACTACTGATGGTTCAACAGGAACTGGCTCAGCACAAGCAAAAGGTGGTCCCTCTACATGAACATCAAGGGTTAAATAAGAAGTTTGAATCACTTACCAAGACTAAATATGAGACCTTTGCTCAGTATGAGGCTGAGAAAAATAAGGTTGAAAGATTAAAAGGTCAATTGCAAAAAGCTAGAGAGAAAATGGAGACCATCTTCTCTCTTTATTCAGACATCCTATCTTGCCAAGCCCCCGCCGCAAATTATGCTTTATTACTCATGAAAAGATACCTCCTGCTCAAAGTCAAGGATGCTAAGGCTGGCAAACCGGTAGATATCAAAACCACTCTCGACTTTAGCAAATGCTTTGGATCGCACGATGAGAAGGGTTAGTGCCTCCTTTGTGAACTCTATATGCATAATTTTATTTTAGAAGATGACAGGGACAACCATCCTCGCCCTTTTATAGGAGACATCCAATTTTAGGCATTCCTCTAATTTGCTGCCAACCAACTCAAACGGGCCAAGGCTCACAACAATTTCAGAAGACGTGAGTATGGCATTGACCTATGGGTCATAGGGGAGCCTACACAGCCATTACTCCTATCTGTCAAGCATAAACAATTTATGCAGCGAACCAGTGTTGTAGGAAAATTGGGGCCACTCCATACTGATATTATTCAGGCCGGAAAGGAATATTTGTAGGACATTAAGGAAGAAGCCTTGTCTGCATCAAGGCAGAGGTGGGAATTCTCCAATAACACTGTGAGGGGTTGAGAGCCATTTGGATATTGAAACTTCCAAGTTGCCTCTTCTCATTTCTATAAATATAATAATATGATTTTAACAATGTAGCCATCTTGGATAGGATTTCGTTACAAAACCCCAATCATATGGTATCCTCCTGATCAATACTGTAGTGACTATAACTTGAAGGATCATGAGGTAACCCAGGCTTTTGCTGTCCTTAAGCAAAAAAATGGTTTTAGGAATTACAAGGAGGAAGTATATCTTGCTTATTCCCTAACTGAATTGCATCTAAACTATTCGCTTGCACGAGGACATGCAACAAGGTAAGTTGGGGAGTATGTTGGGACAGGAAAAAGTTATGATTTCTCTTCGTAAAATGATTTATTTACCATTCATCCTTATATGATTATCTCCATTTATAGATTAAAATGAGGAAAATATCGGCTAAAGTTGGATGAAAGCATTTGGTGATAGAATAGGAAAATATAGTACAAGAAACTGATTTTTGATATCTTTGTGTGCAGAGATGCAGACTGGGCAAAAGTTGTTCAGTTGACAGAACAACACGAGGCCATAAAAGGGAAAATCTACAGCATCTTGGGTAGACAAGGAAGCGGGAGATCAGCTTGAACAATATTATTTTATCACATGACCATATTATGTATTGCGAATTCCTCAAGATCCCCTGATCCTGAGGGTTTGTTTTTATCCAGTTACTCTTTTATGTTATATATAGGTCCGAAAGGCAATTAGATACAGTTTAGACTTCAATAATCTGTAGTTATTAGTTTTGAAAACATATACGTTGTTATATGAATGACTCTGTAAGCTATTATTTGCAATTACTGAAAGGAGTTTGTGTTTGATACATATTCATATTCTGAGTTCTTATTGAGCAGAGGCTTCTAACGACTCTGGGCCCAGTCACAAGAAGTTCTACTGTTCCCTTGTGTTATAGTTTTTTATATTTAGTCTTTGCTATTGATTTAATGTTCATTCATTGGTTACTTCATTTATCATAAAGGTTTGTGATATTGATTCATACTGATGTTCAATTAGATTCAGAGTGAAGTCGTGTGATGTACTTAACTAGCGCTTTGATTGGAATGAGTGAATTAGTGTTAATAGAAGATTGTTGCTAATTTTGAATTGATGTTATCATAGATCTTGGAGATAATACTGATTAACTTGTACATATTGCAATATAGATCGTTTTCCAGTTAGAAATCCTTTATCGCTATTTTTTGTTCAATTGTTGTTTGTTGTTAAATTACCTATTATTGTTCAATTACTATTGTTCTTCAATTGGGAATTGCAAGTTGATTTGGTTTGTTATAGATTAGCAACGTTGTTCAATAGTTATAGTTTCTTTACTTGATTGAGTATGATTAGCCTTAAGTTTATTTGGAAAATTCCAAGTGTAATTCTTATTTGCATTCAGTTTCAATTGATTTCAGAACAAGTTACATAGAATTGCAG
>APFE031204349.1:15321-46982 GCA_000404065.3 Pinus taeda | reverse complement strand
CACATAAAACACATATACACATAGATTTTCCCTTGGATCCCAAAACCAAGACTACCAGCTTGATTTTTCATTATGTTCCTTTCAAAGTTACAATACATATTTATACATGCCAAAGCATCCAATACCATGGACCGAAAACCTTTGCATCCAAAACCATGGACCGAAAACCATTTCATCCAAAACTGTGGACCGGAAACCATCGCTTCCAAAACCATGTGCAAAAATCATGCACAAAACCATAGGTAGGTCCGCCAAACCTAATATAGGGTCCAAAAACAAAATTTCCTGGGGCGCTACCCTGGACCCCGTAGAGTGGGGTTACCTGCACCCCTCAAACCCCCTGTGACCCCCTCACTATGCAATCGGCACAACGAAGGGGTGGGCTCCGCCCCTCCCTCTAACCCCCTGGACAACTACGTGGGCTAGTCATGGAAAGAATATAACACAACCCAACATATATGACTAGAACCAAATGGTCACAAGGCTATCGAGACACATGGACAACAACCACCAATAGTAATCAATCTCAATGAATTGACAAAGAAACTCAATTGCTTGACTATGAACTCTATACTGACTTTAGCATCCTTTACTTTGAAATCTACAAATCATGCAAAGTCACGAGGCCTTCAAACTTTGCAATATTGTTAAAGCAATCTTTTACAAAAAATACTTGGGAGCGAAGCATTCTTAGGGACATTCTATACACATATATTTAGATATAATAATGCATACATTTTCAATTAAAATGGGCTTGTACAATAGGACCTGAATCATTGGTAAAGCAATGGTGGTGATATTCCCCTGACCCCACCAACCCTAATTAGCAAAAAAAAAAAACATGTTAGCCCCTTATAATCCACCATGGTTGTGCAAAATAAATGAATATTATGATAAATAAAGTTCCCAGCATTAGTGCCAACACCTTCAAAGAAATGTATAGAATGTCAAATTAGTTGTGGAGAATGTAGACTTTAATGCTAACAATAGGCAATACAATATTATTAAGAGCTTAGAAATGTGATTCACAGTAGATTAGAACATCAAGGATTTAGCATAAGTCTCAAGAATTTGTAACCAATGGTAAACTATTTAAAAGTTACCAAGTCAAAAGAAACAGTGTGAAGTAGAATATGAAATGAAATTGAACCAAATAACATCAGCCATATAGCAATTACAAAAGTTATCAACCAGATTGAAAGGTGTGGAATATGAAATGTGATAGGCCATCATCACCAAAGACTTATAGCATGTATAGAATAATGTTTACAAGAGAGGCCATGTGCCTAATTTATAAAATAGATATTGTAAACTGAAAAACTAAATATAGTTGAAGTCTATGACAAGTAATGAAATAAAAAATAAAAATAAAAACAGAAAAAAATCTAATATCTATTCTTGATTTTTCTTGCCATGAGAAATTCTCAAAACCCTAATAATAAATGAATGAAATGAGTTGATGACAAATGGAATAAGCAAAGAAGATGGATTCAAGTTTTTATAAGCTCTAAACATCCTTCATAGCATTTGGGGACCACTAGAGCCTTCACATAGTCCACAATATTTTTAGAAAAAGGAAAATAATTAGACATCTTTCAACTATATGGGGAGTGTTCTCATGAGTTATGGAACATTCTTGGGAGCATTTGGATGTGTAGATGCCCAAGTCAATCACACACTCCTACAACACCATATCCATCACAAGAACGAGAGGGGTAAGTGAACTCCCATGTAATATAGGTTTCTACTAGGCCCTCCACATTTTTCTCGTGACAAATTGTTCTTGGAGGCTCCAATGAAATTGAGCCTCAAAAGCAAACTTTCAAGCTTTCTCCAAAGGGATTAAAGAACAACACATGAAAAATATCCAATAATACTCCCATGAATAGTTTATTGCATTACATCTGAATTGATAGGGTTGGAATTTGGAATGATGTCCTAAAGGTTTTGAAGATGGAAAAATAAAAATAAAAATCTATCTCTTAGCATTTAGATATCTAAGTGGACAAAAAAGCCAAATCATTGTAAGTAGGAAAAGTTTGGCTTGCAACTATTTTGGATGGGGGAAATAGTGAACAATTTGATTGGACAAAAAGAAATAAATTTGATCTTTATATGTTTTTCAATCGACAAAAGGAAAGCATTCTGAGATTTATATGTTTTTCAAAATTCAAAACCCATGTTCTTATTGTTTACTGCCTTGATTATCATTTCCATGACACAAATTCCATTAAACAAGAAGTTTTCCATGTGATTTATCTTCTTTTTTTTTATTGCAAATCCACTTGTTGAAGTTGCTTATGCATTGATGCATGTTGTAGTCACCGGGACATCTGAGTATGAAGAGCCAAATATACATGTTTTTCTTTTGAAATGTGGCATTTTGGAAAGAAGATACTAACATGGATTCCACAAATTTTATGGTACTGTAAATGTTGAAAAGTATCAAAGGAATGAATTCCTTGATTTGTGCCTTGACTCAAGGAATCGAGTTGGAGATCTTATTCATGTATGAGTTCCAACAATCAGGACGAGTACAAGAAGTAGTTTGACTAGTGCAAGTTTGTGGAGGATGAGTATATGTCCTCTAGTGTGAGTTAAATTGGGAATTGAGTGAACAAATGGAGTTAGCCTCCTAAATTTTAGGAGGATCTAGTTAAAGTGTGTTGACTTTTGTTAACTACAAAAGTTCCAGTTCAACTCCCAATCTAGAAAACTCACTAACAATAGCCTAATCAAAAATTTTATAAGGATATTGAAGGCAAAAAATTAATCAATCAATTCTCGATCACAAGTTTTTGAGCAAGAGATCTTGTGGAGGAACGAGCCAAATGTTCCTTATGTAAATTATTGGGGATGGAAATTTTCTCTTTGGATTGCACTATTACAGGTAGGCCGCAAGCATAAATTAGCTTGGTCAAGGGTAGAAAGGGCAAGAGTCTACTCAGGGAAGACCGTAGTCTTTGTGTTAATCAGTATATGGGTCCTATGGCTAGCTTAAGGGTAAAATAATGCCTAGATCAACCTCTGACTATGGACAAAATTTCTAGAAGAGTAGCCACTATCCCGAAAGGAAGTTTGAAGATAAGTAGAGAAGTTGTAGCAATCGGAAAATAAACCCTAACCAGGATACTGTCTACTGTTGAAGAAGTCTGAGCTCAACAGAGGCTACTTTTCCCATGCCATGACCATCATTGATAATTGGACAAGGCTCACACTTGTTTGTTGTTGATAGAATGCCAAAATTTCATTATTGTTTGGGTCATATTCTTATCTAAGGGAAGTAATATTGTAATCTCTCTCTCTCTGAATATTTGATATTGATGATAAGAAGAATTGGTCAATGGTTTCCCCATCTTGGAGTTTTTCCCTGGCATGTGCCAATTTTGTGTTCTCTTGTCTTGGCTCATCTTCTACGTATCTAGTTTATGCTCTTTCTTCAGTTACAGTTTGACATGAAAATGTAAATTGGGCTAATATGGATCATTGAAGTAACTAACCAAACCAAAGAACATGTTAACCTAAAATTAACATGGTATATTGGAGCCAGGTGAGGACAATCCCAAGCTAGAGTAAGAGAAATGCAATGCCTAATCTACTGTGCATTTCTCTTAGGATGAAGTATCTGTGATTTTGATGGGTATCCTTTCAGTAATTAGAGGTTGTGATGACTATAGTTTTTCAGAGGCACAATATTTTCAAAAGAAAAGGTCTTTGTGGCACAACCTATGTGGAAATCTAAGCCCATCACCCCTTTGCATGAGAGCTAGAGCTACAGGTTTTTCCGAGGTAGGTTCCTTGTCCAAGATGGATTTTGTACCACACATCAAAGATCTATGTTACTTCTACAACTTACAAATAAAGGTTACTTGACCTTAGTTTCAATCACCTCAATAGCTTCTTGTGTATATCTAGAGCATCTGGTTCTATCCACTTGTAATACATTTGTTGATGATGATTTGAAGGTCTCTCGGCCTACCTCACAACAAGATTTGATTGCATTTTTAGGCCTCCCTTTTAGAGCTATATCACTTGCATTTAAGGTCTGGTTGACATATCATTTCAAAGATATCATGATGTTGATCCTATGGAGAAAAAGATATGTATGTCATCCCTATTTGTTGAAGATCTACTTATGCACTACATGTTGAATACATATTGGTGATTGGCATTCTAGTAAAAAACTATAATTATTGTCAGTAAGCATGGAAATGAAGAGAAATTGCTAATGAAACTTACCACAAATATCGAATAGATTGAGATGGAGTATTATTCCCATGATTTCCTCTTTTAGGAATTATAAGTTCATCCTTTCTCATTGTCCTTCCTCAACACTCAGCAAGAATGGGGTCCCATCTCTGTCCAAGTAAATCCAAAATTGAATACGGATGTTACAAGGTAAAAAGGAAGCAAAAACAATATATTTAGAATATAATCCATTGAAAACATGGTGTAGTTACTTTCTGATAAAGGATCGGGTAAATATACTATTCCACCTGAAGCTACAATTCAACCAATCTAATCCTAAAAAACAATGGTACTCTTCTCAATGCCTTATTACATTTGCATGCCTGAGCATGATCTCTCTGGCATTCATTGTTCTTACTTAATATGGGTGGTAGTATAGTTGTGCTATTGGTACAAGCTCAATTATCACTTTTGGCATTATGTTACCTAATTTCACTATGGTACGAGTGTTTTCTGTAATTTTTCCCTAGGGGTACTCCATTCTTATAAGTCTACTTGCTGCATATTGGTTCACTATGTTTCCAAGTGCAGACTGGGTTCTCTTTGTTGGAATGGAAATTTTATCATAGGTTCGTGGTAGTCCTTCAAAAATTTCCATAGAGCTTGTTTTTTTTAGAGGTGAGAATTTCTCTGCTCATCCTGTTATAACAAGGGCTTCTTCTTGCATCATAAGCTTCCATAAAAAAATTTCCTGATTGAAGATCCAATACATTGGATGCCTCTTCTATCTATGCAAAGAATTGAAACTCTGGAATCCTCATTTGTGTAAAGAGCAGAAGTTGGGTAATCTATGAGGAATGTATAAAAGACGTTGGTGAGTTTGGGATCAGAATTTTGAAAAAGATTGAATCCATGAGGAACTGACAGTACTACCTCTGATTATGTGTTGTTCCCATTTGGAGATTCTTTTCATATTTCATAGTAAATGTTTATGATGAGAGATGAATCAAGAGGCTCTGAAAAGGACTTATCTCCCTCGTAAACCACATGGTGACTTTGTTGGCTTGTTGGGCCCTGACCCAGGTTCGTAGTTAGTTAGTTAAGAAAATCTCGGTACTACTGGCCCTTTCGGCAACAGTCCTCAAAGCGCGGAGTGAGGTCTCACCCGAAGTAGTATGTGAGGGTGCTAGAACCAGGTTTATGCACCCTTGAGATGTCTAAGAGGTTCAACTGGTCTCACTGGATGTCCCTGCATGCAGGTTACTTTGCATGCCTTCCAGCCGTTATGCCCTCATATACTACCTTCGCAGCCCTAACCAGGGACTCTGGAGCTTCCGTGCTACTCCAGGCTATCACCTGCGACCTTACTTATTCTCTTATACCAATTAATTAGCTTTGCATATTTGGTTTCCTTATGTTACAAATAGTTATACAAAACATTCAAATAATCTCGCGGAACATATAAACAATATATTTTCAATTTATACCTAGACATATATTGAAAAAGGAACAGATGCACATAAATATGGTAAACTTTCTCTTTATTAATACTTCGGATGGTTACATACTCGACTCTCCCTATGCACTCAGTTGTAGGGGTCTGCGCACTCAACTGTAGAATACTAGGCCTCTGCACACTTAGCTGCAGAGCCTTCTCCTACTCTACGACCCAAAAACACACTCTACACCCTTAGACTCAATCTTCTACCTTGATATTTCCTGTTGGATTTCCTATATATTTTACAACTTAGAGCCTTGCTCTATTTATACAATACCATGGTTCATGGACCATGGGTAGGCCTATCCAGTTGACATTACATTAAAAACCTAGGGCGGACAACCCTATGACTCTATTATACTTTCGTGCTCCAAGCCCGCAATTCGCGGAGCTTTTACAAAAGACTTGGTCAAAACTTGGGCTTTAAGCCCCAAAACATGCCTTGGGGGAATTCCATGCTCAACAGCCCCCCAACAAAAACATCATGACTCACCCTCTAGTCACTATTTCAGCACAGAGATCTTTGTACGAAGTCCCTCCAACTATGTCTGAACTGATGCCAGGTTAGCAACGCAGTGAGCTACTGCTTACTGGATTTGTTGCATACTTTGTTCCGATACCTCTATGTCGGGAGTGTTTCACTTCATTTGTATGTGTACCCCCTGCATATGTTTATAGTCCTACGCCTTCTTCTGATTCCTTGGAGCGCGAACAATGTGCTTCTACCGGCTAGTTGGATGGTCGGGCCACATGTGTAGGGCTTTAATCGGCTACCATTCACTTTGCTTGGGAAAGGTTGGCCATTTAGTTTGACTAGCTGTATCGCGCCTCTATCTGTGACGTCCTTCACAATGTATGGTCCCAGCCAAGCATTCAGAACTTTCCCAGGAATTTATCAAACTTACTGTCATATAGTAGTACCAAATCATTTACCTTGAAAGGGCGCAATTTAATATGGTGATTGTGCAAGGCCTTTTCACGTTGTTTTTGCACCTGCTGCTGAAAGCCAGCTAAGAACCACCCCTCCTCAAGTTCTTCCAGCTGCACGATTATTTCTTCTAGGGCTTCGTGATCCACCATACCTTTGAGCACTGCTATTCACAGACTAGGTACAATATACTCCATTGGCATGACGGTTTCCATGCCATAAACCAACCTAAAATGTGTCTGTCCCTTCAGTTTCTTGCATGTTGTCTTGTAAGACCATAGTACTGCAGGTATGCGCAGGTCCCAATCTCTCCACTGTGCACTGCAGACTTGGGTGAGTGCAGTTTCCAGTAATTTGTTGAATGCTTCTACTGTCCCATTGGCTTGTGAGTGATATGGCGTACTTTTTTGATGATACATCTAGAACTGTTCTGTTAGCATGCTGATGGTTTCATTCAGAAAATGTGTACTGCAATCACTCATTAATATTTTCAAACAACCAAATCGACTCATCACGTGTTCAAACAAAAAATTCACATCCATGGTGGTCGTGTAGTCTTTGACTGGCTACGCTTCTACCTAACGAGTCAGGTATTTTGTCGCGGTGATAATGTAGTGCATGCCCGTTTTTCCCTAAGGTTAGGGCTACATTGTTATTTGTGGATTCAAAGGCATCTTGTTCCGCCACGATGGTTTACCTATCCTTTGACATATATCATAAGCCTTACAGTGTGCTTTTGAATCCTGATGAAGGGTTGGCCACCACAACCCTGCGCGGAGAACCTTTGGGGCAGTCACTCATCCTGTATAGTGTCCTCCTATAGCACCCCCATGCGCTTCTACAAGGATCTGACTCTGTTCAAATTCAGGTACGTACCTTTGCAATATCTCATCATTGCCCATTTTGTATAGGTGCCCCCCGATGATAGAAAAACCAGTCGTGCATACCACTAATTCCTTCTTCTTCTAGACGGAGTATTCCTTCGGCACAGTTCCCATTGTTAGAAATTGGATTATATCTTCAAAGTTTCCATCTGCTATGCGCACAACAAAGAGTTGTGCATTAGGTAATCCTTCCTCCATACTAGTAGGTTCCTATCCCGTCTCAATACGCGACAAGTGATCCGATCCCATGTTCAAGCATCCTGGCTTTACCACAACCTCAAATTCATATTCTTGGAACAATAGGAGCCATCTGCATATGCACCCCCCCAACATAGGCTTACTGACCAAGTATTTGAGCGTGGAGTGGTCTGTATACATCTTGAAATGTCCTAACAAATAGTGGCGGTATTTTTGGAGCGTGTACACCATAGCCAACCCCTCGCATTCGGTTGTGGAATAGTTCTTCTATACTTTAGACAACCTGCGACTTGTGAATGCGATAGGGTGATCCAAGCCCTCTCCACCTTCTTGTGTTAGCACCACTCCCAATGCTGTACATGACACGTCAACATGTACATGAAATTCCACATCCGATTTTGGGAAGACCAGGATTGGGGCGGAGGCCAATTTCTCTTTCAGTACATCAAGGCTCTTCATGCAGTCATCATTCCAGCAAAACGTGACATCCTTTTTCAACAACTTCTCCATTGGCATGGTGATCTGGGCATAGCTTTTGATGAACTTCCTGTAGTACCCTGTATGTCCTAGGGTAGTGCGCAACTGTTTAACACTTCATGGAGCTTCCAAATTCAGAATTATTGTAGTCTTCACAGGATCTACCATTAGTCCCTGTTTGCGGACCATGTGTCCCAACAAGTTTCTGAAGGGAACGAGGAACATACACTTTTTGAGGTTTAGTGTGAATTGGTGCCATCGGCAAGTATCAAGCATTAAGTGTAAGCTCGCTACATGGTGCTTAACCACTCCAAATATAGTCCAATAATCTAGATAGAGCTCCAGGAATTTGTGGATATATTCTTTGAATGTTGCAACAACTATGTGCGAAAAAAATGCTTGGCGCATTCTTTAACCCAAATGGCATAACTGTGTATTGAAAGAAGCCCCACTTGGTCATGAAGGTGGTCTTGCTCCTGTCTTCCAACGTGATTTTGATCTGGTGGTACATTGAGAACCCATCAGTAAAAGAATATGCTTCTTGGTCGTTGACATTTTCCAATACTTCATCTGTGAATGGAGTTGGGAATGGGTCATGTACACAAGCATCATTCAATTTCCTGAGGTCCAAGCATATTCTTATCTCACCCTTCTTCTTCTTCTCCTGCACTACCATGGGGCTTACCCAGTCAGATTCTTCCACTGGCTCAATGATTCTAGTTGCGAGCACTTTGTCTAGTTTTACGCAGACCTTTTCTTTGTACTTCAGATTCAAGCAGTAAGGCCTCTACTTAACCGGCTTCGCGTTGGGCTTTAGGGTGATCTTCATCATCCCTAAATCACCAATGATCCCCTTTAAGTCTGTGATCTTGGTTGGGAATAAGTCCTGGTACTCATGGAGTAACTCAGCAACCTTATCCACCATGGCGTCATCCCAGTAGTCACCAAGCATTGCATAATTCGATTCATCCTCCATACCAATGTCTACCTATTTTGTCTTTACCAGCGCGGTTATGTCAGAATCAATGTCCCTTGAACCTCACTATAGCCCTCAATTTCTGGAATGTTAACTTTTCATGGATCTTCATCGTCATCTTCAATACTTATGTTGTAACACTGTAGCATGCAGCTTAGCTGGGTTGCCCAATCCGACTGAAGTATGTCCGTTGGTTCCTGGGGTATTTTAAAGATAGCTAATTTTACTGCTTGTAGTGCATCATTAATAGTATCCCACCAATGATCCTCAAACGTGAAGGTTAATAGGAGCCCTTCGCACAAGATATCCCATTCGTCCGTACCATGGCAGAGCTCCGTATCTATATACCAATTCATGGGTATAATATCTAGGGTATGACAAAACAGGTGCACCCACTCAGGTTGCGGCTCTTCCCCATAGACCTTTGTCCGTTGTGCGAGGTGTGCACGTGGATCATCCCGTCCATCATACTTGTCTTTTAAATGCATTGGTGGCTTCCGAAATCGTATGCACATTATCCTTATACATTCATGCCAATCCCCAAAACTTCATTGGTGCGTACCCCACCATCTTGTAGGTGTACTGTGCAGTACCCATTTCAATGCTTCGAACCGTTGCGGTTCCAACACTTCTTTTTCAAATCTATTCAAGAAGTCGTCCACCTCGCTTAACCCATCATATGTATGAAGATCCCTTACCTATATCACTACATAGTGCAACGATCTCATCATCACGCTATAGTTGAGCGTGGTTACCTCATGTAACTGGTTCTACAATCATTCGATCTCCTCATCAAAATCCGATGTGCAGGAGCTTTCGTGCTCCCAAGACATTCACCAATCCGCAATTGGGTTTACACAGTCCTGCTCCCATGCGATTATCTTGTAGATGTAGTCCAGATCGTTGTAACTGTTGTAGTCGCACACTGGCTCCATGTAGCGTAATCCTTCTGTAGGGTGTACGGGTACCACTACATGTAGTGAATTTTTCTCAAAGATCATTTTGTGCTTCTTTGGATTTATCACTCCATTTATGTCAGTGGCCCAATCTATTCCCAATAGCGCAGGGTAGGGATTGCTTTCATCCACAATCTCTCTTACTTCGAAATTTGATAGCGCGCTTGCTCCTTCAGCATCTACTATGATTCCCTGCAATGTCCCCATAGGTTGTATCTTTTGTTGATTCGCCATTCATAGCTGGTGTTAGTTCCATCCTTCACAGTCTGTCACTAGGGATCAAAATGGGCTCTTACTATGTCTTGTTTTCAGAGATGTTTTTTACATTATCTTTAGTGAAAAACATGTCATAAGCATGTCCATCAGAAACAGCTTGGGAAAATATTTCCAACGGTCTATCACACTCCCAAAACCAGCTCCCAGATCAGAAGATATGACCGAATGAATGATTGACTCAAAGATCTCCCCGTGCAATAGTTCATGTAATGAATGATCCAGAGGATGCTAGGAGATGTCAGTGGCTGGTTTTGTGGCTGGATTATGATAGAGAAGGAGAGAACATAGCATTTTTGTGGTAGAGAAGGAGAGAACATAGCATTTTAGGTCTATTTTTGTGCTGCTAATCCTCATCTCAACATATGGCGAGCTACTTTCTCTGCTTTGATTGAAAGAGATACCCATGAATTTGTGTAGGGGGCACTGTACATTGCTGACGGTAATATTGCTGGTGAAAAGTTTACAGTTGTTGGTCTCATGGTTCTAGAAAAAATACTTGGAGATTTATAGGTATGAATCTTGGGTGAGGAAATTTTTATTGGCTATGATGCCATGCACTGCAGATGATTCGGGACATTTTGATGTATATGGATAGAACATACATTACAAACTCCAATAAAACGCCTGTCCATGAACTTGGATTAAACCTGTGGAGAGACCATATAGTTCATGCTACAAAAATTAAGGATAGGCTATTGAATACTCTTCTTGAACTTATACGTTGTGAAAGAAATGGAGAAGTCATCAATCAAGGTTTAATGTGTAATATCATTAAAATTCTAACAGAGTTGGGGCCTTTTGTTTATCATGACGATTTTGAGAAACATTTTGTGGAAGAAGCATCAACTATTTATTCTATTGAATCTCAACAGTTTATTGAATGCTGTGATTGTGGTGACTATCTGCAGAAAGCTGAGAGAAGGCTAAATGAAGAGATAGAGAGGGTTTCACACTATCTTGATTCAAAGAGTGAGGTAAAAATTACAATTGTTGTTGAGAGAGAAATGATAGCAAATCATATGCAGAGGTTGGTGCACATGAAGAATTCATGGCTTGTAAGCATGCTTATGAATGATAAGTATGATGATTTAGGACGCATATGCAACCTGTTTCGTAGGGTTCCTACAGGACTTCCTACAATATGATATGTAATGACTACCCATTTACATGAAACAGGGAAATAGTTAGTCACTGACCCAGAGAAACTGAAAGATCCAATGGAATTTGTGCAATGCCTTCTTGATGAGAAGGAAAAGTACGGAAAGATTATAAGTGAGGCTTTCAGCAATGATAAAACCTTCCAGAATGCCTTAAATTTATCTTTTGAGTATTTCATCAATTTGAATGCAAGGTCACCGGAGTTTATTTCTTTATTTGTTGATGACAAGCTTCGAAAAGGCCTTAAATGGGGTCAATGAGGAAGATGTTGAAGTGGTTTTGGACAAAGTGATGATGTTGTTCCAGTATCTTCAAGAGAAGGATGTCTTTGAGAAGTACTACAAGCAACACTTGGCTAAGAGACTTTTATCAGGCAAGACTACTTCAGATGATGCAGAGAGAAGCCTAATTGTAAAATTGAAGATAGAATGTGGTTATCAGTTCACATAAAAATTATAAGGTATGTTCACAGATATGATGACTTCTTGTGACACAATGCAAGGTTTTACTGCGATGTTGGATGCATCCAGTGAAAGCAATGAAAGCCCTACTCTGGCTATCCAGGTTCTCATGACAGGTTCGTGGCCAGCACAAATTGGTGCTAGGTGCAACTTGCCTAAAGAAATCCTGGCAGTGTGGGGCATGTTAAGGCATACTATCTTAGAACTCATAAAGGCCATAGGTTGACATGGCAGACAAACATGGGAACATAAGACCTAAAAGAAACCTTTGGAAAGGGTTAAAAACATGAACTTAATGTCTCAACTTATCAGATGTGTATTCTTATACTTTTTAATTCAACAGAGTGCTTGAGTTACAAAGACATTTAAGAAGCAACAGATATACCAGCTCCAAAATTTCATGTGCCCTACATAAAAAATCACAAATCTTATTTAAAAAATTAAGAGCCGAAGGCCCATCTCAACTACAAATTCCATGCACCCCTGCATCCACAGCACACAAGTCAAAAATCAATCCAAGCCAATCTAAGGAGGTGGCACTGTGCTTCTGGAAGTGTGGTGCTGTGCGTAACCCTTTGGCGTTGTGTGTAGAACTTGTGTGTCGAAATGAGATTCATGCTTTGCAGATCATCATGTAGGGTTTTGTAGCACACAATGGAGGGAGACATGAAACATATTCCCTACAACGAATCCAACCCTAGGCATATGCACTAGAATTATCCAAAAAAAAAAATTGAATGACGCTCTCACCCAATGCATTGTTGTTAATGCTTCTCGAAAAGGAAGAGGAGATGGGAATTTTGAAAGCTTTAAAATATGCAGGCAAGGGAGATGTAGAGAAGTCCCTTCATAACCCCATGCAAATAGACAGGTTGATAGACAAGCTACGAGGAACCAATGAACAACAGCTTCCAAAAGTGGTTGCAGAAAACATCCTAGCTTTTGATTCAACATTTTGGATGTGGTTTGCAAAAAGCACTGAACTCTGTGAATCCAAGGATGACAAGGAAGATTTTGAGGAATTTGCATCTTCACTTATGAGCATGGTGGACTGATTTGTCCAGAAAACAACGGTATGATTTTTTGATGTTTTATTATGGGACAAAACTGAGTCTGCAACAGATGTTTTGAAGGCAATTTTAAAGCCAATAATTGATGTGGATGAAGAGATTTCTTGGCCTCCAAAGGACCCAAAAAGTATAACTTGGATGCGCAAGGAACTAGTACAGAGAGAACAAGAAGGTCAGTTGGATTAAGGTTTTCTTTCAGAAGTCAATGCACAATTACGACAGGCAATATCTGATGGTGATAAGCCTGGTTTGGCCATAGTTTTGCAAAAGGTCTTACAGCTTTAGGCTTCAAAAATACTCTCAAGGTGGACCTATGCTTTCAAACATGGGCAAGTCATCAAGGCTAAAGAGATTCTTGACGCAATTAACAAAAGAGATGAAAATGATGGATCTTATCTATGTGAATGTTCTAAATGGATTCTCTAAATTAATGACTATTAAAGAAATTATTGTTTTACAACTTAATAGCTCACGAAATACTAGGTACAAATGGTAGTCAAAGAACATCCAAAGAGGAACAAGAACAACAGGTTGATCAATCAACTCCAAAATTTGTGCAAGCAGGTGCAAGGTGGCAATCAAAAGGAAGATTTTGTGGAATATGGTTCCACAATTAAAGGAACAGATATAGTGATGTTAATCCACTTGGAAAGCCTTCACTTAATTTGGGTTTTCCAAAACTGTTTCTCATGGTTCTCAAGATAGTTTGGAGTTTTAGTTGCAAATTAATTCCTCATGTTGTTTAGTTTATAATATTGTTTTAATATAGGATTTCATTATTAAATTTTTATTTTTTGTTTCCTATGTTGAGGAAAATAAAAGGATTTTGTAAATATAAATAGGATTAGTTTAAAGATGTAAGGGTTTCAATTTTTCAGCAGAGGAAAGTTGCTTTGGATTGTGTAAAGCTTTTTCTGAATATTATTTTTAATGGAGCAGTTTCTACCCTTTAGGTTTGGGATGCATCACAGTGTTTAATGTGCAACATGTTTTTCTTGTAAATTCATTTCCATGCTTTGTTTTTTCTGCTAATTCTTGTTACAACATTATCTAAGAGAAATGGTAGGAATCCATCCGTGCAAGATGCTCCTATCACAATGATTTTGTTGTTAAATGTAGTGGTTATATTTGCATAATCAATACTCTACTAGATGCTCTGTTGAGTAACACAGTGTTTCCTTTTCTTCTAACGCTGCCACTATAGATCCATCCCTTGATTGATGCATGTAGGGCATCGAGCTTTCTCCTCTTTCCTTCTCTCATTTACATCTTTTATCTGGATGAACATTGCACTTATTTTGCCCCAAGTTTTTCAACAAAAACTAGCCCAATGATCCCTTCTTCTGCTGTTTTCGAATGAAAACTTTCAATCAAATCCCCGTAATTCATAGATAGCCTAAGATTCACTTATTGCAGCTACGTTTTGCTGGCAAAGAGAGAGCCCTCTTTGGTCTGGAAGGGTTAGATGCCAGATCGAAATCTTGGTCTATGGTTACCTCAGGATTGCCTCTTATTAGCCTTGAGGTTCATTCTGAGTGCTAACATATTGGCATCGTTGCCGGGGAACGAGGTGACAGATCTTCTCTGGGAAAGATTGCTCAATTTTTAGATCTGATTGCTAATGGTGGACAATAGTCAGACACATATGAAGGCTGAAACATTTGTCTGGCAACTCCACTGTTCAAAATCTCGAGTTTCAAAGTATTGATGGTGGCTCCACTAGCTAAATCAAGGACTTAGATGTTGTTTCTATTTGTTCAAGGTATTCATGTATTGATTTTTCTAATCTACCTAGTTTTCCTAATCAATTACCGAAGGATGCATATAATTTGAGAAATGGCCCTAAATTCAATGGGGAAGATCTAACTTTTACTCTTGAACATATAGCAAATTTTAAAACTTTTGTGAAAATTCTTAGAGTAAAAAATGAAGATGTCTTCATCAAATTGTTCTTTGATTCATTTCAAGGCAAACGTAGAATATGGATTGAAGGTTTTCCTATCAGATCTATTAAGTCATTTGCAGATTTTTGGCATATCTTTCTTGAAGCATGGATGGAGAAAGAGGAAGAATTCAAAATAAAGGTGCCCTCTATTCAAGGATTTAGAGAATGGGAAGACATGTTCACAAATGATGAGGTAGATGTAAATTTTGCTTCATCTCTTTCTTCTTATCTGAAATCCTGTCAATGTAGCCATGAAGTTAAGCTCAATTTTTTGCAAGAGTTTGCCATCAAAATTTAGGAAGATCTAACTAAATTGGAGACCCAAGTACAGTCCCAGTTTCTAGACTGTCAAGTCCCATTCTTTGGGGACCTTTTGCAGCAGAAGGAAGGGAAGGTAAGGCTGCCCATGGATATTTGCGTTGGCAGTTTGCAGTTGGAGGCCTGTCTTGGGGATTTAGGGCAGCAAACAGTGTCTGGTTTCTTCAATCCTATTGCAGCATATGTGGAAATTTTTTTCAGTTTGAATGATAAACCAGATTTCCTTTTACACAACCAGACTCATTTTGTGCATGTATGGCTATCAGCATTTCTAGTTGTGTCCTGGTTCACACACTTCCAAGCATAATCTTTGCTACAGTTAATTGATTGGATGACCTAACTTTACACCATCACTTGATCTATTGATTTTGTTGCAAAGTAGGATAGATTTGAACACCAATAAGCTATCTAAGGCAACATTTCATTTTTCGGTATTTGTTTATGTACAAGTTGTAGTATGCGTATGTTTTTGGGTTGGTATAGGTTGTTCAGGTTTGTAGTTGTTTGTGACTATATCACCAATGGATGAGCCACTTGGTCTAAGGTGTTCTTGACACCTCCAAGGAGCTTCCATCCCCAATCAGGCCAATGTTAGTTCCAGTCTTTGCAGCCTGTCACCAGGGATCAAAATGGGCTCTTACTATGTCTAGTTTTCAGATATGCTTTGCACATGATCTTTAGTGCAAAACATGTTATAAGCATGTCCATTAGAAACCACTCAGAAAAATCTTTCCAATGGTATATCACATTCCCAAAACCAACTCCCGAATAAGAAGATATGACCGAATGAATGACTGACTCAAAGATCTCCCCGTGTAGCAATTAATGTATTCAATGATCTAGAGGAAGCTAGGAGATGTCAGTGGCTAGTTTTGTGGTTGGATTGTGATAGAGAAGGAGATAACATAGCATTTGAGGTCTATTTTCGTGCTACTAATCCTCATCTCAACATATGGCAAGCTCTTTTCTCTGCTTTGATTGAAAGAGATGCCCATGGATTTGTGCAAGGGGCACTGTACATTGCTGACAGTGATATTGCTGGTGAAAAGTTTACAACTACTAGTATCATGGTTCTAGAAAAAATACTTGGAGATTTATAGGTACGAATATTTGGCGAGGAAATTGTTATGGGCTATGATGCCATGCACTGTAGATGACACGGGACATTTTGATGTATATGGATGGAACATATGTTACAAACTCCAACAAAACATCTGTCCATGAACTTGGATTAAATATGTGGAGAGACCATATAGTTCATGCTGCAAAAATTAAGGATAGGCTATTGAATACTCTTCTTGAACTTGTACATTGTGAAAGAACTCGAGAATTAATCAATCGAGGTTTAATGTGTAATTTCATTAAAATGCTAACCGACTTGGGGCCTTCTGTTTACCATGATGATTTTGAGAAACACTTCATGGAAGAAGCATCAACTTTTTATTCTATTGAATCTCAACAGTTTATTGAATGCTATGATTGTGGTGACTATCTGCAGAAAGCTGAGAGAAGGATAAATGAAGAGATAGAGAGGGTTTCACACTATCTTGATTCAAAGAGTGAGGTAAAAATTACAGTTGTTTTTGAGAGAGAAATGATAGCAAATCATATGCAGAGGTTGGTGCACATGAAGAATTCAAGGTTTGTAAGCATGCTTGTGAATGATAAGTATGATGATTTAGGACGCATGTGCAACCTTTTTCATAGGGTTCCTGTAGCACTTCCTACAATCTGAGATGTAATAATTACCCATTTACATGAAACAGGAAAATAGTTAGTCACTGACCCAGAGAAATTGAAAGATCTAATGGAATTTGTGCAATGCCTTCTTGATGAGAAGGACAAGTACAACAAGATTATAAGTGAGGCTTTCAGCAATGATAAAACCTTCCATAATGCCTTAAATTCATCTTTTGAGTATTTCATCAATTAGAATGCAAGGTCACCCGAGTTTATTTCTTTATTTTTTGATGACAAGCTTCGGAAAGGCCTCAAATGGGGTCAATGAGGAAGATGTTGAAGTGGTTTTGGACAAAGTGATGATGTTGTTCTGGTATCTTCAAGAGAAGGATGTCTTTGAGAAGTACTACAAGCAGCACTTGGCTAAGAGACTTATATCAAGCAAGACTATTTCAGATGATGCGGAGAGGAGCCTAATTATAAAATTGAAGACATAATGTGGTTATCAATTCACATCAAAATTAGAAGGTATGTTCACAGATATGAAGACTTCTCATGACATAATGCAAGGTTTTACTGCAATGTTGGCTGCATCCAGTGAAAGCAATGAAGGCCCTACTCTGGTTTTCTAGGTTCTCATGACAGGTTCGTGGCCAACACAAATTGGTGCTAGGTGAAACTTTCCTAAAAAAATCTTGGCAGTGTGAGACATGTTAAGGCATACTATCTTAGCACTCATACAGGCTGTAGGTTGACATGGCAGACAAACATGGGAACAACAAACCTAAAAGAAACCTTTGGAAAGGGTTAGAAACATGAAATTAGTGTCTCAACTTATCGAATGTGTATTCTTATACTTTTTAATTCAATAGAGTGCTTGAGTTACAAAGACATTTAAGAAGCAACAGATATACCAACTCCGAAGTTTCATTCGCCCTGCATTAAAAATCACAAATTTTATTTAAAAATTTGAAATATGAAGGCCCATCTGAGCTCCAAATTCTGTGCACCCCTGCATCCACAACACACAAGTCAAAAATCAATCCAATCCAATCTAAGGACGTGGTGCTGCGCTTCTGGAGGTGGCATTGTGCTTCTGGAAGTGTGGTAATGCGTGTAGCCCTTTGGCGCTGCGCGTAGAACCTCTGTGTCGAAATGGGATTCACGCTTTGCATATCATCATGTAGGGTTTTGCAGCATGCAATGGAGGGAGACATGAAACATATTCCCTACAACGAATCCAACCCCAGGCATATGCACCAGAATTATCCAACAAAAAAAAAATTGAATGACGCTCTCACTCAATGCACATGTTGTTAATGCTTCTCGAAAAGGAAGACGAGATGGCAATTTTGAAAGGTTTAAAATATGCAGGCAAGGGAGATGTAGAGAAGTCCCTTCATAACACTGTGCAAATAGACAAGTTGATAGACAAGCTACAGGGAACCAATGAACAACAGCTTCCAAAAGTGCTTGCAGAAAACATCCTAGCTTTTGATTCAACATTTTGGATGTGGTTTGCAGCAAGGACTGAACTCTATGAATCCAAGGATGACAAGGAATATTTTGAGGAATTTTCATCTTCACTTATGAGCATGGTGGACCGATTTGTCCAAAAAACAATGGTATGATAGTCTGATGTTTTATTATGGGACGAAATTGAGTCTGCAATAGATATTTTGAAGGCAATTGTAAAGCCAATAATTGAGGTAGATGAAGAGATTTCTTGGCCTCCAAAGGACCAAGAAAGTATGACTTGGATGTGCAAGGAACTAGTATAGAGAGAACAAGAAGGTCAGTTGGATGAAGGTTTTCTTTCAGAAGTCAATGCATAATTACGACAGACAATATCTGATGGTGATAAGCCCGGTTTGGTCGCAATTTTGCAAAAGGTCTTACAACTTTATGCTTCAAAAATACTCTCAAGGCAGAGCTATGCTTTCAAACATGGACAAGTCATCAAGGCTGAAGAGCTTCTTGAGACAATTATCAAAACACATGAAACTAATGGATCTTATCTATGCGAATATTCTAAATGGATTCTCTAAATTAATGACTATTAAACAAATTATTGTTGTACAAATTAATAGCTCACAAAATTCTAGGTACAAATGGTAGTCAAAGAACATCCAAAGAGGAACAAGAACAACAGGTTGATCAATCAACTCCAAAATTCATGCAGGTAGGTGCAAGGTGGCAATCAAAAGGAACATTTCGTGGAATATGGTTCCACACTTAAGGGAGCAGATATAGTGATGTTAATCCACTTGGAAAACCTTCACTAAAATTGGTTTTTCCAAAACTATTTCTCATGGTTCTCAAGATAGTTTGGAGTTTTAGTTGTAAATTAATTCCTCATGTTGTTTAGTTTATAATATTGTTTTAATATAGGATTTCATTATTAAACTTTTATTTTTTATTTCCTATGTTGAGGAAATTAAAATGATTTTGTAAATATAAATAGGATTAGTTTAAAGATGTAAGGGTTCGAATTTTTCAACAGAGGAAAGCTGCTTTGGACTATGTAAAGCTTTTTCTGAATATTATTTTTAATGGAGCAGTTTCTGCCCTTTAGGTTTGGGATCCATCACAGTGCTTAATGTGCGACATGTTTTTCTTGTAAATTCATTTCCATGCTTTGTTTTTTCTATTAATTCTTGTTATAGAATTATCTAAGAGAAGTGGTAGGAATCCATACATGCAAGATGCTCCTATCACAATGATTTTGTTGTTAAATGTAGTGGTTATCTTTGTAGAATCCTTCCTCTGTTAGATGCTCTGTTGAGTAACCCGATGTTTCTTTTTCTTCTAGCACTGCCATTGTAGATCCATACCTTGATTGATGCCTGTAGGGCTGCGGGCTTTCTCCTCTTTCCATCTCTCATTTACATCTTTTATCTAGCAGAACATTGCACTTATTTTGCCCCAAGTTTTCCAGCAGAAACTAGCCTCGATTGTTTAACTATCTTTTCATTACATATGGCGAGAATTAGATAGGAAGAACATAATAGCTAGGCAAATGGATTCAAGAAATGAAAAGAAAATATCTCTTTCTTCTATTATTCTTCTCTGCTGGGAATTGCCGAACCCCTGTCCATGCGGTGTACATATGTTTTATAATCTTACAATATAGTTAAGCAAACTATTGGCAGTTTCTTCTTTAGTTGTGCAGTTGATAACTATCCTGTTGTTTTAATTCTTTCGTTCTGTAGAATACAAAGATAATATATTCCTTTCTATTATTTTGTTTTTTTTTCCAAAAGTAAATAACTATAAAAATAAACTAAAAAATAAAAGACCAGACAAACATGTGGTTGTAACTACTTCTACCTGACTATATTGTCCCTAACTACCTATTAACAGACAATGACATAAAATAGATTCTTAATATTGTTCTTAATTAACAAACACAAATGAAATTAAAATACTAATGAACCTCTCCTCCTTAGCTGAGACCAACACCCGGTCATGTCACCCTTAGCTGGATGCTCCTACATCAGTCAATTAGATCAAAATCATTTGCGAAACCATTACAGATGAGAAGATTGTTGAAAAAGTCCTTTTAATTTTTCCCAAGAAATTTGACATAGTTGTAACAACCATTCTGGAATCCAAGGATTTTACAACTTTCTCAATAGAACAGTTGATTAGATCACTTTTGGCGCATGAACGAGAATTAACTTGGCAGAAAATTCCATCAAACAAGATTTCAAAGTGCAACTCTCTCTTGGCATAGGAAAAGGCAGAGGATATAGAGGCAACAACAAGCGAGACAGAGGCTGAGGCAGAGGCAGATCAAAACATCATCATGTAGCAGAGTAGTCGAGACCTACACAAAGCCAAACACAGAGAAGCAGAGCATGGAGAAAATCTAATGTCCAATGTTACTATTACAAGAAATCTGGGCATTATGAACATGAATGCAGAAAGAAACAATCAAATCAGCAAAGAGGTAGAGTTCATCTCTCCAACAATGAAAGAGAATCCTCTAAAAAGATCTTTCTTTCCTTCCATCTTTCTGAAGACAGTCAGAGTGAGGAGATTTGGTTGTTCGATAGTGGTTGTAGAAATCATATGATAGCTAACAAAAATATACTTTCTTTCATTGATTCTTCTATAACCTCTGAAATTACTCTTGGATATCATTCATGTATTAAAGTTGAAGGGAAATGTACTGTCCCTATTCTTTCCAAAGAGAATCAGCGAAAATACATACCTGATGTTTATTATGTTCCACATCTAAAGCATAACCTCATTAGCGTAGGTTAATTGATGGAACATGGTTATGATGTAATATTCCAAGGGAGCACATTTTATATCTATGAAAACCCTCCCAATATAAGATTGATAGTGTTATGAGGCATCTACGACTACAAACAAAAGTATCTTCCCTAGGCTTGGTGGACTAACCTAGAACAAAAAAAAAAAAGGGACTAATGTTTTCCTTAAAGTAAATAGATATCAGGATGAAGCCTACCTGGAATTTGTCGTATGCTTCGATCCTTCCTTGGCTTGAATGCTCCAATCCTAGCTCTAGTCACCATTAATAGAACCTGCATAGTTAGATAACACAAGACAATGATCCACGAAATCAACGTAGCATCATATAATCACTTTATTCAATAGATCAACATGGTATTGAAATATATAATACCATAACATCATATATAGGAAAACAAAGAACTATTTGCATTAATAGAAATGGAGCGAGTTGCAACCAAAAATAGGTGCTTATCATGTAAAAGAGTTCCTCCAAGTTGACTTGTCCTTTCCTTGTCACAAAGTGCACCTCTAATAACCTAATGAATGAAAAGATATCTCTAAAATTAGCAACATAATGGTAGAATCACTCTCCCAAATCCAACCCCTTTCCTGTGGATGGTAGTAATATATAGGTGAAGGAGGTAGTTCATGAATTCTTATCATTTTTCCAATTTGGTCTTGAGATCCACTCTTGACGGGAGAATGAGCTCAATGGATAAGGGATTAGAACTCCAAGGTAGGATAGGATAGGATTCGAGACTTTTATCTGAGGTAAATGGTTACAAGAGATCTTGGAAGCTTCTCAAAGAAGAGGATTCGAGTTTCTCTCTCTTTTTCCTAAATTTCTAGAATCAACGCATCCCTAACACTGAGCAAATATTTGGTGATCAACGCAGGTGTAGACTAGAGCAACATGGTAGTCAACTCTGTGTAGTAAGAGACTAGGGAGCATTGGTCCTTAAAATTATTGAAAACAAGGTTCTTTCAGGAAAAAATGCATGGATTAGAATGAGTCATGCTTAGGGCTTTGTGAAAACATGATAAAAAGGAGTTCAAAGGATGTTGGCTGATCCAATTGAAGTCATATTGACGAGATGTGACAAAATGGCCTATAACAGAGTCCCCCCTAAAGCAAAAAGTCAAAAATACCCATACTCAGCATATAAGCTAACATTACATGTACAATGATCGGACAACACGTCCATTGATGAGAAATTGTTGACCCATGACTACATACGAGTCTGTACGATCATAAGCATCATACATTGTGATATTGTATTATTCTTGAAATCGCGGCCCAGATGGATGAAAATAGATTTGGGGTCTTCTATATTGTTCACACAACCAACCAATGTACAAGTCTAACCATGTGAATCAATGAGCTTGAGTTGAACATGGTAGACACCATCTTATTACCGACCAATGATGTAAGTTGTTAACAGATGTGAGAGAAACCACCAATTATGTTAACAACTCTCAAGGTACTATAGTACAACCCGTATGGTATGAATAAATGAGTTGATGTCGAACACCACACATAATCTTTCAATCGGAGGCCAATGATATAAACTTGTCGCTGAGAGCGAGGAAACTTGCAATTGATGTATGAAAGCACCAAGGTACCGAAGGAGTGTTCCTAAGTCAACTTCTAGGATGATGAGCTGATATCAACAAGAAGCAACCCATCGTAGGAGAGTATTGATGCATCCCCCATCAATGAATTGAAACATGTATGATGATTTGAGACAAAATGATCAGAGCGATGTTGATACAAAACTAGATTAGGAAAGGCATACATGGAATGAAGGCTTAAGTGTATTGTAGCAGATATTAACTAAATGACTTCTCTTGAATACAATGGCAACACCGAATGAAGTTGGCAACATTTACCCAAAACCAAAGTAGAGGATTTGAAACTGTATGATGAACCAAAATACAAGCTTATTTCCCAACCCAACAGCCACGAAGATGAAGTGGAAGAGTGTCATATTCAGGAGCGACTCACTTCCATTAACAAATGGAGTACCCTTTTTTCCCAATTTCCCCAACCTTACTGGTGAGTACCTATTTATTTTTTAACAACCTTGAGGAGTATAACATATGCTTGATTTGTAAGTTGATCATTTGGATGAATCCCTCCAAGTATGCTTAATGAACCCAAAGAAGGATTGGCTCGGCCTCATCACGAAAGACAAGTCCATCATTGATTGATGTTTTTACAAGCCCAGCAAAGGTAAAACTTGACATAGTTTTTATTTTTAGAAAGTTCGAAAAAGAAGTGAAAAAGAAAACTCCAGATGTTCTTTTTCGTAGATAGTCCCTTAAGTCCAAAAAGGCAGAAAATAATACCTAAGAGAACATCTTAGCCATGCTCGACTAAGGTATTCCTTTTTTGTAGTTAGTCTACCTCAATCCCAAAAAGGGTTAAACTTATACTGAGTATATGTATTTTTATTTACTTTAACAAGTTTGAAAAGACAAGTTCTTGAAAATATTTTCATATTTTGGGAGTTTGAAAAGAGCTAAAAGAGAAATCCAATGGGTTCCTTTTTCCTAAGTTTATGGAGCCCAAAAAAGTGATAAAAGTGTGTTCCTTGGTCAAAATAATATGTTCAAAACATGAAAAAATCAGTCAAACAGTTGCCAACTTGTTCAGAACATCACAATAAACATTAAAAATACTCATTTCATCGTAAAAATAGGTTGTAAGTAGATCAAAACATTAAATATGAATAAAATAATGAAAGAAACTTTAACAACCCTAGTTAAAAATCCATGTAAAAATATATAAGACCATGGTGAAGGGACATGTATTCCAAGTTGAATGGTGGGCAAGACATCCTAGTGGGTATTCATTTTGGTTATTATGGATAAAGAAAATTGACAAAAGCAATGGAAAAGCCTTTAGAAAGGAAAAATGGAATTTTTGGCACATTTATTTATGAAAATAATGGAAATTAGGAGAAAATGGAGGTGAAAGGTCACAGGCTCCATGTGAGGAGGATAATGAGGAAAATAGAGGCCTCATTAATAAAAAGGCTTCTAAGGATAAGTTGCAAACCTTTTATCAATTCAGTTTTGGAGCTCTCTCATTATTCTCTCTCTCTCACACTCTTGGACACTTAGAGTTTTCTTGGAGCACTTTGGCATTAGATCAAGAAAGGAAAATAAGCCAAGAGTAAGCAGAGATCAATCAAGGAAGAGCAGGATCAAGAAACTATAGTCATATTCTTTGCAAGTATCAATTTGCATGTGTGTTTTCCTTTATATATTTGAAATGCATGGTATTGCATGTGGTTCTTTCACTGTTATGGCATGGGTTTCTCCAAGTGTGACAGTGTTTTCAGCCTAGCCTTTCCATTTTTGGATAGCCATGGTGTGATGGGGTTCTCATGTTTTGGTTGAGATGGATTGCCGAATGGATTCGAAGCTAAGTGATGTGGATCTATGAATGATATAATGCATGGCATAGTGGTCCCTGAACCAGAGTGTGTATCACAGTAATGCCACTAGCCTAGTAACCCCTAAGCAAGACTGTGGGTTGCAGTAAATCCAGGATTGTGTTGCCTCGATGGGCCTAGGAATCCTTGTTGGTGAATGGCAGGATATAAGGTAAAGTCGAGAGGTGGATTACTCTCCATTGTGCCTAGTAATCATGGGTTGGGATATGGGGTAAATCCTGAAGAGTGAATCTCAATTTAGCACCTAGTGACGAGGTGTGGATTGCGGTAAAGATTGAGAGACTAGGAGACAAGAAAATTCCTCACGATGTAGGTGGAGAAATCCGATGGAAACCATGTTTGTTTGGCCTAGTGATCTGTGGAGATCATGGAAAAGTCTGTTATTACATTTTCATTGTATTGGCCTAGTGATCCTGGATGGATTATGGTAAAGCCTAATTTCTATTGATGAGGGTGATGTGGTTTAGCCTCGGGATGCCATGGTTGGTTCTTTTGGTTTGAGTCCCACATTTATGCTTGCAATATGGAATGGGGATGAATGGATGAAGAGAGATTTGGCTAAGCTATTCTATGGTTGAGTGGAATGTGGTAGTCCCATCCCAGGTTTGGCATTTGCATCATCAATATGAGGTTATTTATCCTTGTATTTTTATGAGTATTATACTGGTTTTTATGTGGATCATATGGTTGTGATTTCCTTGATATTTATGTTGCTATTATTTTGGTTATGTATATTTTTTATGATAGTGGATATGTATGGATCCCATCATGTTTTTACTTGTAAATGAATGAACAATGTATCTATGACCTAATAGATGATGCAACAAATGATATAAGGGAACAATGCTCCATAGCAATTCTCAGATAAGTATGAGATCCCTATGCTTAAATTTGTTGTTTACACCTTTATATTACATATTTGTGATATGTTTGATGAAATGCTTCTCATGGCTAATAGGGGGATAGTTAAGGGCTTATTCAAGTATTTACATTGTTCCCTGTTATCTTTATCTTCTAAAGGTGTCATTCAATTCTAGGTAGTGACCTATGTTATAGGCCTGAAAGAGTAGCTCAAACCCCGGGGATGCTGACACAACACTAGGAGAAATAGTTCCTGGATGCTGGCATGCCTTGGCATGAGAGTGTCTAGAGCCTCCTCGATGTTGTCAGGTCCATATCATGGGAGAATCTAGGGGTCAAGTTGTCTAAAACCTTGGTGGGACCCACAGTCTAGCCACCTGAGTGGTTGGGATGGTTCCTAAGAGTCCTATAGCTGATGTGGAAGGTTTGTATGTTGTGTTTCCATTGATTCAACTTCTTTAAGGTCATATAGGAGGTTGAATCCAATCATATTAGCCTCTCATCACATGTTTACCTCGGTTGGTCAGCTACTTGGGTAGATGTGGGAGGAGGGTGCCACAAAGTGGTATTAGAACATGGTTCACCCCTCAGACTGGATGTGCAATGTGTTGGTCATGCATTCATGCCAATTGCATATGTGTTCCTTATGTTTGTAGTCCATGTTCTTGTTGTATTTGCATGGTGTTGATCATGGTTATAGGGATTTCACCATGTGAAGGTTGATGGCATTATTGTGGAACGTGTTGCCATGAGTGTATGGTTGTATATGCATTTATTATGCATGTCAGTGTCTATATGTTGTTATGCATGCATTTTCATGGTTATGGTTATGAATGTATGGTAGGTTATACATGGATTGTGAATTCATTGTATGCAATTAGGTCATCATGATGATATTGGTATGTTATGATGCTAATGTGTTGGCTCACATAGAGCAGGAGATGTAGATCATTAAAGTGAAGTTGCAAAAATGATCTTTGCTGATAAGAGAAAATCGTCATACATGTATTGTATGTTTGACATGTAGGTATGTAGGTTAAGGATTGTTAAATTCATTATAGTTATGTATATTCATTTCATTCTATTGATGTTATGGTTACATTCATGATATATGTTATTTGATTAGTGTATTCATATGCACATGTCTTGGATAGTCATGAATGATAGTAACCACTGGTTGCATGCATTGCTATTGTTTTTTTAGGTTAGATAACTTGATGATTATGTTATATGTTGTTAATGAGTATGTTATAGGTTAACTTGTCGTTATATGATAGTTAGCTTGATGATTAGGTTATATGTTGTTGATGAGCATGATATATAACTTGTATTTATTTTATGTTAGTTAACTTGACGATTATGGTTATTACAACTAAGATACTGATTGTATATGTATCATGCTAGATTGGATTTGTCTATGTAGATGATTATGGTTATGGTATTCAATTATGAGGAAACATATTTGTGATATGGTGTTGTACTAGTCTAGATTGATTGTGCATATGTGATTGTTAGGCATGAATGACAATTGTTTATGAACATATGAGGTGAACATTTTAGCTAGTTTTTCTTATGGATATCATGATCTTATTTATGTTTGAGTTGATATGTTGTGAAGCTATCCCATGATAATCTAGATTGATTGTGCAGATAAGATAGCCTCCCCTGATATACATCAAGTTATGAGTTTTCTTATGTCATATACCTGGTGCTTGATTGTTTTATTATGTCGTCAATTTGGTGTTTGAGTGTTTAGTTTTCATATAGTTGAATTATATAACATGGTACATTTAAAGTATATTTGAATGTTTTATTAATTGCATGATATGAGCATGTGTCTGTAATATTGCATGAAGAAATGATCTTGCTTTAAGATGGTTGTGCTAATACATATGTGTTGAGATAACTAATATGTACTTGAGTGTAGTAGATGATAGTTGTAGCATTATGTTTTATGATTGTTAGTTGATTATGACATGATTGTTAGTCATGGTAAAGGTTGATTTCAAATAGGGAAAATTTTAGGGGCTAATATTCATAGATGGGCTATTTTTCCATGTTTCTTCCAAAAAAAAAGATTCGCCAAATTCCATTTTTTCTAAAAATGATTAGCCGTCATTTTAGAGTATAAAAATATTTTACCCTAAAAATCTCAAAAAGTTTATATAGACTAATGTAAAATCATTAGAAATCTAAATATTTTTACAAAAATATTGCCAAATATTTTACAATTTCATATTAGGGACTAGTAATATTCACCAAGGCTTCTAAACTTGAAGATAAACTTCCATCCTTAAAACTTTCCTTGATTTCAAATTAAAAGATATGTTGTCTTGATCTTTGGAAGATGTGGTCGAAATGTGTGAGAAGTTGTAGGGAAACATGCTTGGTATTAGTATGCAAATGTAATAGTTGATATGTTTATATAAATAATAGTTGGGTGATGTGACAGTACATAGTAAGCCTCGATTGAAACAAGGTAAGAAGGCAAAAGAAAGGAATTTGGCAAGAATTCCTTTGGCTGTGTTTGGAAAACCTAATTCCAAATGAACGAGTTCTTTGCATACATGAAGTCTTCTTAACCTTGATTTCGTCTGACATTATGTGGGTATGTGCTATATTCATAGACATGTATTTGATAGGTACAACAGTTGGTGTCTACTTATATCTATATCTATCAAAGGAATTAGAGTCCCTTGAGAGGTGGCGTGGATGTGTTCAATTACAAGGAAACACACTTGGAACAACAAGGTAAGGTAACCAATGCTGTTATATTTATTTATGCACTGACAATTATGTGTTTATGGAAATATTATGTAGGGGATTGCATGGAAAATAGATTGACATCAAATCTTGGAGAAGGATCAGGTTGAGCTTTCCTTTAAAAGGACTAGGAACCATGGGGATTGACTCATGGTGTTTCTTGTCAGTCTTTTGCTTTTTTTCTTTTGGTGACTTGTTTTTCTAGATTGTGGTTTTGTTAGCATCTTTTGCATGGCCATGCCACTTTGTTTATGGTGTCATATTATTGTTGGCTTTCCTCTTGTTTTCTTCTCAGTCATGTCTTTATTGTTTTGAGAGTCTTGGGAATTGGGTTGGACAGAGGAAGGTTAATTGAGCTTGGGGAGATTTGTGTGGTACCTGACAGGTAAGATAAGACTCGGATGAAGTTGGTGCGTGTATCAGGGAAACTAAAGGTAAGAGTATGACAATCGATTAAGTTGGTTGGGTCCATTAGTGTAAATGGATGATAGCAGGACAATCATGAGAAAGCTAACAGGAAAGGTAAAGTGAACGGACATGAGGCATTTGATTCCTTGGCTAAGTTGGGAATCAGTGTTCTCAATGTGGTGCATGTTGTGAATAGATAAAGGGATCTCTCTTAAGCTTGACCTTTTGATATCTAGTAACTATGTTGTGATCTTGATTATGTCAATGTAGATATATGTACACATGTATGTAGGTAGGTATGTCATTTTTTGACAAGATCATTATTGTTTTGCGCTGATGTTATATATATGTATGTATGTATGTATCTAGGTCACTCTCTAACAAGCTCATCAAGAATCGTCCTTATGGAGGAATGATTGCTTATGCAGGTGAATGGCATGGAGAGATTCCCGGTTCATGAGGAATAAAGTGGAAAGAGTAGCCTGACAGATATCTGAGGTTTATATCACGTGGATATGAATTTATATTATGTGATTATACTATGTCTATGTTTATGTTATGGAAATCCTAATGTTGAGAGATACATCAGAGAAATAAAATCAACATGATGTGCGACATGCTAGGATAAGCATGGATTGCGAAGAGACACTGGAAGCAAGATTTCTTGGTAGAGGCAGTGTGATTTTGGATGTGTGGTACTAATGTTGTGCATATATTGTATATGTTGTACATGTTGCATCTAAGATGTTCTGCACATGTGGTGTTGTGTATATGTAATGTGTGTACATTTGTTATGCAATGTTAACTATAGGGTGGTATAGATAGAGTTGTGTCAATATTTCATATGCAGTGTTGGGCATAGATGGTGACATGTACATGTTGGATATCCGTCGTTGTGTGCATATGGTTTTGTGCACATATTGGATATGTAGTGTTATGTACAAATGATGCTATGTACATGTTAGATATGCAATGTTGTGTGCATGTTGTACATGTGGTTCTATGTACATATGGTGGTGTGTACATGATTATACAAGTGGTGTTGTAATCATGTGGTGTCATGTACATGTTGTACATATCATGTTGTGTGTAGGTGGTGTTGTGTACATGTCATGCATATGGTATTGTGTACATGCAGTGTCATGTACATGTCGTGCGCGTGGTGGTGTGTACATCTAGCATTGTGTACACATTGTACATGTGGTACGATGTACATGTGGTATTGTGTATGCATTGTGCAAGAGATGTCCTGTGCATGTGATGTTGTGTACAAGTTGTGCAAGTGGTGTTGTGTACAGTTGGTACTGTGCACATGTTCTACATATGGTACTGGTGTACATGTAGTATTTTGTGCATGTCGTACATGTTATGTTGTGCGAATGTGGTACTATGTATGTGCATGATGTAGTCATGGTATTGTGACATGTCTATTTGTTTTGTTCTACTTTGTGTATGATTATGTGTATGTTGTATCGTACATTGGGTGTAGGTGTATAAGTTGTAGTTCATATCTAGGTGCATGTATTGCATGGTGTTGTATGTCATGTCTAGTTATATGTGTGTGATGCACACTACGTGTATGTGCACTTGGTTGAGGAGAAGGCATTGGGTGTTTTTCGAGTGTGGAAATCGATCCAGAGTGCGTACAGAATAAAGACAAAGGTAGAAGCTAAGGATTGATTAAAGAAAGTATCAATATTTTATTTCACTTTTATTATGCATGTAATTTATGATTTTGATTTATGATGATTGCATGTGATCTATGATTCCAGTTTATGATGGTTACATGTGATTTATGATTTTGATCTATGATGGTTTTGCTTTGAGCTAACCTGATGTGATATGTTTATACATGATGATTTGGTCAAAGATGCTAGTTTGATTTGTTGTGACAGGAAGCGAACAGAATTTCAAGTGTACCTTGTTGACGGACCATCAATGATGTATGATTTAAATTTATTTTAAATCCAATGGAAGTTATGTGTCTAGTACAAGAAGCATGGAAATTCAAATTGGGTGGTTGAAATCAATTGCAAGAATTAGCAACAATGATTAAAGGAATTGGAATACGCAGCAGTATGTTGGTAAAGAACTTGAGGGGTAGGGCCATTGTGTGACACTAGTACATAATAGTGTCCATTGATTTCCATTAGCATGCTATGACTGGTATGATGGTTTGGGGTAGGGATATGCCTTGGTTTATGTATCTTCCAATGCAAGAAGCCTTGCCAAAGCATGGACTCGTCGGGATGGGGGTACCAGTAGAACTTGGAAGGTGTGTGACTGCATGAAAGGGTGACCAGATTTCGTGAGGGACTGTGTAGTAGAGAAGGGAAGGTTGGGGATGGATTTTTTTTGGTAATTATCATTTCTAGATGGAATCATACGCACATTGTGAGTGCGCCTTAGAACAATGATCCAGTAACTTTTCGCTGAGAGGACAAGTGGCATAGGAATATAATGTTGGACATTGCATGAAACTTTGAATTTGAAAATGGATTTTGGACTTCTTGGGAAGGAGGTGAATCATGGTATTACTTTGAGGGTGGAGGTGTGAGCCTATGGATTCCCTTGTTGTAGATGCAGGCATCGTATCCTTTTATTGGTTGGTCAAGAAAATGCATATATCTATATACTAGCATTTGCACCAGATGTTGCAAAGGAAACACCGTAAGGCATAAATTGAAGAAAGCAAATAGAGAAAAAAAATACTTTGATAAAGAACAAGAATATATTGAACACTCAAATCAATGCCCCATTAACTGGAACCACTTAGTAGACATTCCATACAAAATGGGCATATGATCCAAGAAGATTGGTGCATAAGAGAGCCAATTAGTCAGGTAACATAAGTATAAATGGTTTCATAAATTAAAATCCACAGGTCTAACA
>APFE031204349.1:0-12774 GCA_000404065.3 Pinus taeda | reverse complement strand
AGTGCATCCATACATCCTAATGGACTACAAATGAATTGTATGAAGTTACTGCATGGTCAAGCATTTGTTGTACATGCATTTTCCTGAAATGTTAATTTGGTATTCACCCATAGCTGGAGGTAAATGTTCTAAAGATCAAATTACCAGATCCAGAGGCAGTGAAGTTCTTTGATATGAAAGTATACAGGAGCTTGAGATGTATGGGGTACTAAGTGCAGTAGCCTACTTCAAAAGCTCAACAACAGATTGTCATAAAGGATATGGCAGTCAGGCTAGTAGTATTGACACTTTGGAGAGAAGGGGATTAAGAAGCTGAAGAAAATAAAAATTGAGAAGCAAATATGATCAACAGGAAAAGGCATTCAGGATATGGTGCATACAAGAAAGGATATATATTTTTTTTAATTCTCATGAAAATGTTCTTGGTAACTTTGGACAGAGTGATTATAGATAATATGCAATAAAGATAAACTTATGGGTAGATTGATACACTTACATAGCGATATTGTTTTCACTTTCTTTCAGTGGTTGAAGGAATTGGCTTCATATTTCTTTGTAACTTTGTGAACAGGTATGTTTTGCCAAGACGTGTAGGCAAACGATGCCTTGTTGTTTCTTCTAATGGTACAACAGTAAGCAGGCTTCGCAATGGACGGATCTTGCATTGCTTCCCATCAGCTTTGCCAAATGGTGCAAGGACAAAAAATGTTGCTGGCCCTGGTCACACGTTTTGTATTTTGGATTGTATATTTCATGAGGTAAATTTGTGATTTAATGATTTGGCATATTTCAGAATGTCGATGTTTCATGTTTGACGCTTCCAATTATGTTGTCTTGATTTTATGGCTGTTGATTTTGTAATCTTGTTCTGTTCTATTATCTCTGTTGCAGGCAGATCAAAGCTACTATGTAATTGATATGATTTGTTGGCGAGGATATTCATTATATGACTGCAGTGCTGAGTTCAGATTCTTTTGGTTGAACTCCAAACTTGCAGAGACAGGGGCTTGTGATCCGCCTTCAACATACCATCGCTACCAGTTTCATGTTGTTCCTATTATGATTGTGATCAAGCAGGATTGCAAGATGCTTTTAATGGTCCTTTGCCTTATATTAGGGATGGGTTGTTGTTTTCATAATAGGTATTTTAAGTATTTTATAAACCATAAATAACATACGTTCTATGTCCTCATTTCTTTTGCATCCTTGTATATTGTCCACAGTTGCAATCAGAACATCTTAGCAAGCAAAATGAATTATACTCCATCTACTCTATTCGACATTATAGCACCTAGTTTCAGTTTCCAGTCCAATCCATTCATTTTCTAGAGTCTCCAGATTTTTTACATGCGATGTCCTATAATGAAATGGACATTGCAATGGAAGGAGGGGTTTCATTCTTGCTGAAAAAATGCTCCATAAATGGAAACAAGACAAGAAATTCCATTTCCTATGGCCGTTCTCATTTCTATAAGTGACAAATCCTTTCTCAAGCAACTATGTGCAACATTGATTGTTTCTTCCTCTATTTTTAATGAATTATCAGGTTATTTAATATCACAATGTAGGGTTTGATTAATCTATTTCTGTACAAAATAAACCAGGTGAATATACTAAGTGAATACTTGGACGATGTAACTCTCTTTTTTCGTAATTATATAAGCCAGCATTTTCTCAAGTTCAATCGATCCTGTCAAACACCTAAAGTCTTTCAGTTGCTACAGGTTTTCTCCAGATGGGAATTATCTATTTCAATAGGAATGTAAGTCAACAATACTACTACAACGGATGTTTTTGTCTATTCTATAGACTTTTACTGCTAATATTTGCTCTTTTCTGTCATAGCACCACAGAACTGTATCACACATATTATATTATCTATATTTGTCTTGATGTATATGATTCTCGATTGTTTCAGGGTCACAGTAAACTATTGAATCATGGCCTCCCTATTTTGTTTTTTCGCCCAGAATTGCATCCGATAAATATGCTACAATATATATCTATTATCAATATAATATATATCAAAGCTTTTTTTGTACTAAAAAAGGACATCTGTATTATGTTGAGATCCGTAAGCACATCCATAAACCCGTCGTGCCTCTACAGGCGATGATCATGTGACCTTTTGCCAAGATTCTAACAACCAAGAGAACCTACTTTTGGTAGATCCCGAAACCTTCTTTTCGCAGCTTGTCTTCTTCAAGAAATTCATAGATCATGGTTTTCGGCAAGCCGAATGTGGCGTTCAATGTTTGAAGTTCCTGCTGAGAATTGTTGTTGTAGGCCACGGCTGAAATAATCAGTGCATCGATAAGCTAGATGGCGTGGGGACTTTGGTCTGTTTCAACAGCTTTAAAAGAAAATAAAAGAGAGAACAAAAATTGAAAATATGCTAAATCTTGAAAATCGTAGACAAAGATAACTAAAAATTAATTTTGAATCACTTTTGCTTGATTAGTTGGCTAAGCATGGACATCAATTTTGTGATTATGCTAATACTAATGCCTCTGGTCTGTTTAACCAGCTGTAAAAGAAAATGAAAGAGAGCAAAAATTTAAAATATGCTAAATCTTGAAAATCGCAGACAAAGAGAACTAAGAATTAATTTTGATTCACCTTTGCTTGATTATTTGGCTGAGCATGGCCATCGATTTTGTGGTTATGCGAATACTAATGCCTTTGGTATGTTTCAACCGCTTTAAAAGAAAATGAATGAGAGAACACAAATTTAAAAATATGCTAGATCTTGAAAATCGTACAGAAATAACTAAGAATTAATTTTGATTCACCTTTGCTTCATTATTTGGCTGAGCATGGACATCAATTTTGTGGTTATGCAAATACTTATGCCTCTGGTCTATTTCAATAGCTTTAAAAGAAAATGAAAGAGAGAACAAAAAATTATAATATGCTAAATCTTGAAAATCGTAGACAAAGATAACTAGGAATTAATTTTGATTCACCTTTGCTTGATTATTTTGCTGAGCATGGCCATCGATTTTGTGGTTATGTGAATAATAATGTCTCTGGTCTGTTTCAACAGCTTTAAACAAAAATGAAAGAGAGAACAAACATTTAAAATGTGCTAGATCTTGAAAATCGTAGACAAAGATAACTAAGAATTAACTTTGATTCACCTTTGCTTGATTATTTTGCTGAGCATGGCCAACGATTTTGTGGTTATGGGAATACTAATGCCTCTGGTCTGTTTCAGCAAAAATGAAAGAGAGAACAAAAATTTAAAATATGCTAGATCTTGAAAATCGTAGACAATGATAAGTAAGAATTAATTTTGATTCAACTTTGCTTGATTATTTGGCTGAGCATGGCCATCGATTTTGTGGTTATGTGAATACTAATGCCTCTGGTCTATTTCAACAGTGTTAAAATAAAATGAAAGAGAGAACAATAATTTAAAATATACTAGATCATGAAAAGCGTAGACAAAGATAACTATTTTGATTCACCTTTTCTCTGTACAGCCTGATGCAAATTTGCATTTGTCCTTACATTTTTCGGATTTTCTGACCATGCTTATAGCCTTTAAAGAATTCCTTCCTTGTAGGGTTGTCAAAGATCCATTATTCCATTGTCAAAAGAATTACGAGCTGATGAAGATTTCACTTCATAGATTTGCATATCTCTATTTCCTTCTATTTTTAATAAAAATTAAGAACGCATATATCGTAATACACCACTTTATCCATTAACCTAACATCTGTCATAGTTGGCCATTACCGCCATTGCCAGAAATCCAAGCTAATGCTTGAGGCATTGGCCTGTGGGAGATCAACCGATGCCCTCAACGCTTCCTTGACAGCGTTATAAGCAGTCTGTGGTAGAAAGCTGTAGGTGGTTCCAGTGTCAATGATAAGTCCACCAGAGCCATCAGGTTGAAGATCAAAGATACCAGCAGGGATACTCAATGATTGGCCACCAACGCTGATTTCCTCCAATGATAGATAATAGAATGATGGATTTGCGCTGCTTTGAATAATAGGAGTGGAACTGACTGTCATGGCATTCAAGCTAGCAGTGTGACCTAAAAACAAAGGGCTGGTTTTGGAGGGAGAATCAGTTACAGAAACCAAACAGTAAGAAAACCTATTTCCCAACGACGGGCCGAGCTGTGAGACCAAGGAGAGAGGTCCTCGTCTGAAGCCTACTACCCCACTTCCTTGCAAGCCAACTCCTCCATTGTCGTTGCCGCAACCAAACGCAATAAGAGGAAGTGATTGAGAAGAAAATGCAAAGGTCTAGAATGAAAGAATGCCGCGGGTGAAGGACTGGTCAGCATAGGTATAGTTATATTTACAGGCTCCATTATTGTTGCAAAGAAAGGCCGGAAGAGCCACGCACAAGGAGTCCGTGCAGGGGACTGTAATGTAAGTGGATGACCAGGAAGGATCATAGACTGGACTTGGTTGTTGATAGCAATTAATACAGGGCTTGCACTGGGTCCATATTAGATCACTCCCGGTGTCCAAAATTGCAGAAAATGATAATGGAGGCATACCAATTCCCATGACTCCTGGTGTCCAAAATTGCAGAAAACGATAATGGAGGCATACCAATTCCCATGTTGATAAGAAATTCTTCATTTCCTGCGCTTACTAGAGCCTGGATATCTGCCGTTTGAGCATCACCCTGAAATTTATTTCCAGACATGAGCTGCAGCTTTTGAAGTCTCCCGTGACTGTGATGGATTGTTCGTTTCCAACGCTCTATGAATGTGACATTCGCTGAATTAAATGAATCTGCACGCACAATATCTATTCTCAATCCATTCTTAACACATGCAAGCAATCCACCAAATAAAAAATTACAGACAACAATAAAGAAGGAAAAAGGAAAAGAACATGGCGTTTGCAGGTAATAGGAGCCGGTTCAGCTGCTGCGCGGATGAAACTATTCAATGGATGCCAAATGAAACGCCCATGGGCAACCCCTTTGAATCAACGATCAACAGCTGAAATTGTTTCAATCGCCTAACATATAATCGTGTGGCTTACAAGATGACAAGTAAGCAGAGAGGGGAGTTGATTTCAGAGGGAAATGCCTTACGGCGTAATTATTGTAAATATTGTATCAAGTTGGATTTATAAAGCTCCATAGACAATATGATTATTTTGAGGATGAAGAAAATGTGTATGTGTGTATATGTGGTGGTTATTGTAAATCTTGTAATGAGTTGTGTTATAAAGCTCCAGTAAACGGTATGTTTTTCATGTTTTAGCATATGTTCATTGGAAATACTACAACAAGCTATGTTATAAAGATCCATGGGACAATGTTCTCCCAAGGGGGAGGGTTTTGCAACAACCATGGTTAAAAATCCATGTAAAAATATATAAGACCATAGTGATGGAACATGTATTCCAAGATAAATGGTGGGAAAGACATCTTAGTGGGTGTTCATTTCGATCATTATGGCTAAAGGAAATTGGCAAAGGAAATGGAAAAGGATTTGGAAAGGAAAAATGGAATTTTCAGCACATTTATTTATGAAAATAATGGAAATTAGGAGAAAAGGGAGGTGAAAGGTCATAGGTTGCATGTGAGGAGGAAAATGAAGGAAAATAATGGAAAATTAAGAAAATAGAGGCCTCATTAATAATAAGGCTTGTCAAGTGGTGGGCTCCAATATTGCAGCAATAATGCTGCAACTCCTGGGACTCCCTTCTTTACTTTTATCAACCTAGTTGTTCGTAACAAACTTGGAAGCTATGGTGTTGTATGCACAAGTACTAGCTCTTGTCGCAGCTGTCACTTGGTCAGCTGGCACAAGTCCGCTAGGGGCTTTAGCCAACTTCTATGAGTTCTCAGAAGAAGCTTTTAAGTGATGGATGAAAGATAACTCAAAGGAAGCTAATCTACTTGCGAAAAGAAACTGAAAGCCAAAAAGAAACGCAAACCCTAATTCTACCAGCTAGTCCTATTGATGCAAAAATGAGAATGCAGACTACTGAAAGAGATGTCATTACTTCTATGAAGATAAAATACATGTGTCTAGACTACCTTTGTCCTAGGAAAGCATCTTTTTGTATTTTTTTATTAAGTGTCGATTTTCACATGCATATGCTTGAACTGTGCTTTACTGTGCAGGGGTGGATCAAGGAAGAGAAATGCTTAGAAATGGTTGGAGAGGTTCAGAGAGGGTCTAAGGAGTCCCTAACACTCTTCCAGAGAGTTTCACAAGGTTTGGCTATCAGGAAACCTCACTTGTGAGCTTCTACAGGAAGTCTGCAGGGGTTCCACAGGATGTTTCAGAATTTCTACAGGATGTTTGGAAACCGGTTTTTAGGGGATGGATGAGTGAGGGAAGGTGCATGGATGGATTTGGAGGTAGGATAGGGGTCTAAAAATGGCCTAAGAACTGGTGGGTGGATCAGTGAAGAGTTGTAGAAGGCTGACTTGGCTTGGAGAAGGCTAAGGCAATGATGGGTAAGGAGGTAAGGTTTCGTGGACAAAATGGATAGATGGGGAACGAGAAACTTAGCTAAGAGACAGAATAGGTGGCTCAGATGATACTTTGGATAGATGAATGAATGAAGAAGATGCCCTGCACGATGTACCTTGATCAAATCAACAAAGACCTACAAATGATCAAATCCTAAACTAGTCTAGTCTAACCATCAACAACATAAATGAACAACACTTTATTTGGGAAGAAAACGTTGTACACCATATATGTAAAGAAACATTTCAGATGTCCAAACCCATGAATAATCTCTGCTAATAAAACAAGCACACTAAAGATTGCATAAACAAGCAAACTAGTGTTTTTGTGAGGCAGCACTGTTTCCTCAATTCCAGCCCCAAATCCAATAAGGATGAGGCAAAACCAGGAGTGTGGTTGTCCCTTTTCTTGGAGGTTTTTCTATTATTTTCCTACCAAAACACATAATCTAATGTCATTCATAAACAGTGATCTATTCCAACAACATAACGAAATCTACTTAGCAGAAATATGTTCAAATGCATAAAGGAAAACAATGATACGTAAAGGAAAAGTAACAATACAGAAAGGAGGCCCTAGGCTCTCAGGTTGGGCCCAACCCTGAGAGCTTTGGCTCCTATGAAAAACTCAGATTTGATAGGAAACCAAACTGCTTCTCATTATTCAAAAATAATCATAACAATCATGCCAAAAATGGCTACAAAGGAACAAAATAGATCTGCAACACTGAGGTGCAAAGTACACAATAGTTTCAAAAGTGTTTTTACGAAGGCTGAGGCCTCAACATTTATAGATCATGAGGGACCTAGCTGGCCTCCTCAATTTGTGGAACTCGACTGTCAAACTGTGAGTTAAATAGTCCCTTTCTAAATGCTTCTTGGCTGCCTTCTAGATTTGGTTTGGTGGTATTTGGAGGTCGGAGTTGGAGGTGAAGATCCCGAGGAAGGGTCATTGAATGCCATAGGCACCCACCCTTCGAGTCCTCACCTCAGGCTTGGCTGCCTTATAGCTCATGATTGCTTTGAATTTGCTCCAATATATGTCAAAAAACCTGAAATAGACACGTGTTAACCACCCAGGAAAAGTGACTTCCCTTATTTGTACCAAAGACATAAACATACTAAAAATAATGCATAAACTATAGAAAATGATGGATTTGAACAAGGACTGAACAAGGAAAATTAGGCCAAATGAGCCCAAATTGTTTTACCAACTTGGTGGGTCATTCATCACCCCCCTGCTAAAAGGGTTGCTCATCCTCTGAGCAACTAGTCCAGCTCCTCGTCTTTCATTGCTTTGATGGCCACTCTCACATCCCAGGCTTCTGAAGTAGTGTCCTCCACACTGTCATGGAATTCGGCCTTCCTCTCCACTTCTTCCCACTGCTTATGCTCCTCCTCTTCTGTACCTCCCTCTAACAATCCCAAAAGAAAGGGTGGACTTAGCTTGAGGCCTATCCAATTGGCTTGGAGGTTCTGCATAGACTTCTTGTAGAGAGGTACCCGTGCCAATATTCTCGAATTTTGAGGCTGTGGGACAATGTGTTACACCTACGGGTGCAAGCATGAACACAATTGTCCCCTAGTAACCTCTCCATATCCTCGAAGTTTGCTATGGCCTGGGCCTGACGATCCATGTACTCTAATAAACCCCGAGAGTTGGTTGCTAGGTGCTGGTGAGCGGATATCAGTGCTGTGGGGTCCCCTGGCTTTGCTCTAATCAGCAGCGGTTCATGTAACTCCCGGTCCATGACATTCCTGACCTCAACTGCTCTCTTCTCTTCGTGGTTTAACCATGAGGTCATTGCCATCAGCTACATGTCCCCTACTGCTGCGTTGGGGTCCCACGAAGTGATGTTTGGAAGGGCCAAATTATGGAGGTAAAACTCTGAAAGCTTGGCCTTATCTTCTGATGAACTGGTGTTACATAAATCTGTGAACTGCTAGGGGTTTTGGATGTGAGAGATACCCCTATGTGCCAATGTATTGATTTGGAACTGCAGCCACTGGTCCCTTAGGTACAGGCCATAAGATATGGCCGGCTGCCTACATTGCAGTGCTTCCATTGCCCAACTGGCCATGCAGGCCAGTTGTGCCTCCTTTTCTTGCACCTGCTGCTTTAGGGATTGTATCTCCATATCTGCTTGCATTCCCCTTTCCTGTAACTGCTGGTTGAACTCCTTAAGATCAGCTTGCATCTCTTATTTTCCTTGAGGCTCTGCTGAGGGATCCTTGGCTGCCATGTCCTTTTCTTTCCTCTGTCCCTGCAGCTGGAGCTGCTGTCTGAGCAGCTCATTTTCTTCTCTCAACTTGGCTTGCTGGGAGCTTTCCACATGCCTTACTCTTGCCAACTCCCTTTGTACTTCCTTGAGCCTTTCCTCTAGAGGCCCAATATCCACTACTCCCTTAGATTTAGCTATCCTCATCCACGTGTGGGTTCGTACCCGTTCTTCCTCTAGTGCTAAAAACAGTGGCACTGTAAACTTTTGGGGAATAATTTTCCCTGCTTCCAAAAAGTTATAATAAGAGCCCAAGTTGGGCTGGGGGCTTGGTTCCATGATAACATCGGGTTTCTCCTCCTTTGGTGGTGACTTGGCTGCTCCCTCCTCCTCTTGTGGCGACTCAGCTGCCTTCTTCTCCATCTGCTATGTTTCTTTCAGTCTAGCCCAAGTTTCCTATAGAATAGCCTCAACATCCTGTAGAGAGGCTTCTGAGCTTAATTTTTCCATTCTGTCCCTCCATGAAGATGTTTTTGGGCTCCCTCGCTCATAAGTAATGGATTCTTTGGAGGGGGATTTAACCCTTGGTGTGGTAGGGGTATCCACGATAGTGATTGGTTCTTTTGATGGAGGCTGGGGTCTGCCAGTCTTAATTCTCACGCTCCTTCTTGTTTTGAAATACAGAGGAGTCTCCCTTTTTCGTTTTCCTTTTGGCTTGGGAGAGGTGCTTAGGGCGACCAGCACAGCTGCTACCTCCCTAGCTAGGATTTCAGCCGACTTCTCCTTCGGACTTCCTGTAGAAAGTCCTATAGTGGTTTCTTTCTGGCTTCCTGTAGAAGTTGTTTTCAACTTTCCTGTAGAAAGGCTCTACTGCTTTCCTGTAGAAGCACTCTACTGCTTTCCTGTAGGAGTACTCTGCTACTTTCCTGTAGAAGCACTCTGCTGCTTTCCTCTAGGAGTACTCTGCTGCTTTCCTGTAGGAGCACTCTGCTGCTTTCTTGTAGGAATCGAGGGCATGGTTTTAGCCTGCTTGGCCGAGGGGACTTTTTCTTTCATCTTGGCTGAGGTAGCCTTAGGGGTGCCCTTACTGTCCTGGACTTTCTCAGTCCATTCTGCCTTGCTCTATAGTCGTTTTTCCCTGGGCATTGGGGCAATCCCATCATCCCCTGTTTTGGTAGCTTGCTTTGTTGCTGGTGTTCCTTTTTGCTCCTTCTTTGGTGTTTTGCCAGGGGTGTCTTATCTTTTAACTTTCTTCTCGGCCTGAGTAGGCTCCTTCTCTTCACTGCTAGAAGAAGTGAGCTCCTCGCTAAAACTCGGATGTCATCATCCTTCGACATATTTAGGAAAATTTCCCAGGAGAGAGGGACAGTGAAAGTGTGGAGTACATCTTCCACGAGGAGCTTAATGAGCCCATGATGAGCTAGCTGGTCTGGTGTCCCCTCTCTGAGTTTGGTGGCACATTCAGTCATGGACTGCAAGAGGAAATATGGAATGCTCAATTTTTGTTTTGAGGGGAGGTCCATGTGGTGTCTGAGTTCTGTGAGCAGCCAAAAATGATAACCATATATAATGCTAAATCGCCCCTCGCACGTAATATACTTCATAATTTAGAGGCTGACTTCACTCCAGAACGGTTGTAGGCTAGTCCTCCGGACTCCGTTCTTATCTTCTGAGAATTGTTCTTCTGGCAATAAGACTTCTTCCTTAGCCTTCTTACCTAGCTTCCTCTCCTCCTTATCCCAAGGCATTCCCATTGGAAGATCAGTCACCTTGCTGATGAGCTATGGCGTGAGTCTGAGGGTCAGTGCTCTGAAATTGACGACGGCCAATGTTTTTGACTTCGGCTTCAGGGATTGAAGGAATTCTTCCGTAATTTCATCGTCATGCCCTTGGAGCTTGTCACAAAATGACATCCATTGTGCACGGGAAAATAGGTCTACCACCTCAAGGGTTTCCTGTAATTTCTTTGAGTCTAAAGGTTCTTTTCGAATGAACCCACCCGGCATGGTAAAACTCTGTGTTTGCTCTCGCAGACGGGGAATTCTGGGTGGATTCTCTCCTCAGAGTGTAAAAAAAAGATACCTTTGGTCGATTACCCTACTGAATTTGCCTGCTCACATGTACAGAAGGAGGATTTCGAGAATTTTCACTCAGGCGCAGAGCTACGTCTCCGTTATACACTCAGCGGCATAAAATTTACAATTTTGACAGTGTTTTGGTAGGGTATCACTCTCTACAGGAAGGAGTTTTTATTCATGTGTGGAGAAAGTTGTTCATGCAGATTACTACGACGATTTCGGAAGCGACATATATAGAAAACCAGATAGAATTGCACTTAAATTGCTCTACCCCTTTACTATGTCGATTGCACCACCTTTGAAAAATTTTTCTTTGCATGGGGAGGTTAAATTCTGCCTACCTCACCGAAATTCGCCACCCTCGACGTGAATAGTCTGCACTGCTTCGGATGCCGCGTTTCCTGTAGCGCAGATTCCTGTAGAAGTTGTTCTCGGCTTCCGGAGGAGATTACGGTAGTGCAGGACCAGTCTGAGCGGCAGCAGGACGTTTGAACAGGTTGAAAACTTCGGGTTAACCACTTGCAGAGGAAGAGGTCGCACATTCGGCTGGAAAACGGTTGTTTCATAAATGACTGCAGTGCATCATAAGTATCAGCCGGCCGATTTCGAATTGCTGTGGAATTCGTGGCGCGGGGGTGCGCTGTCCCTGATGATCCGTTGGCCGACGTCACTACAATCATATCCCAGCGTGCCCCTGACCGCTGAATTCTCTCATTTGTATTTACCGCCGCCAATCTTGTCATACCTCCTCTTCTTCCCGACTGGACACTTCCCACGTGCCAATTATCCACCCTTTCGGCATAATCGATCCAGTTCGGATCCTACGAGGCTGCTTGACTGGCTATGGTGGCCAGTTGAGTGGAAACTAGCCTTGTTCAATCTGCCCATTTTCATAGTTGTGCATATTCAGAGTATAGCTTATGCAATTGGACGAAATAAGGTTAGTTACTTACCTGTGTGGTCGTAGACGTGGTTCTTTTAGGTTTCAAGATGAAGGATGCCAGATCTGCGTGTTGCTGCTTCATGGTCAAGTGCTGGAGCTTCCCTGCATTGGCTGCTACTGGCGGTGAGTCTTGGAGACCCGTTCCTCTGGTGGCGAATATGGCATGCACCAGTTCTGCGAGCTGCTGGTGTCTTCGTGGCAGGTACTCCAGCTAGATCAGCTGCTACAGGATTCCTGTAGGACATCCTATAGCTGTTTCTCCTCCTAGGGTGCATAGTGACATGATTCGAGTCACGTTGCACAAGTGAAAGGTCTTGAGGTCACCTAAACAGGTGAGTGCTCGAGCCTCAGAAGACCTTATTTCTGAGATTGAAAAAAACACAATTTTCCTTATTTGAAAAATAGAGTTCTGGCTGCATGTGCAGGTATGCTTGCTCAGATTGGAGTGGCGGTGGTGAAAAGAGGTGGAGCGAGTGGAGGATGGAAGAAAAGGGTGGTTGCATGCCTCCTCAGTTGACTTAAAGCTCCAAATCCTTCCCTGCAGTCGATTCTGGACCGTCCAAAAGTTCTACAGGAAGTTTCCTGTAGAAATACAGAACTTCCTGTAGAAAGTCTTGTAGCTTCCTGCAGAAGACCGAACCATGATCTGATTGTGCCCAAACTTTGTAAAAATGAGTGTTCATGGTGGGTGTGCATGAGAGGCTGTCTGGTAGCTTGATAGGGACCCTTTTCTTTGAGTTGACAGTCCTCCTTTGGTGCGCTATATACCTACAACCTGCAACACTTTTAGAGATCAACTTATTTTTCTTTTTGTTTCTCTTCTTTTTTTTTTTTTTTTTTCCTTTTTTTTTTCTTTTTTTCTTTTTTTTTTTTGAAAAACCAAAGTTTAGGCTGATGGAGGAGAAGAATCCTTCTCCACCAACCTGATTGTAGAATCTTCCTTAAACAACTTGACAAACTCTTCTTTTGAGCATGGCTTTTGGTAGATTTTCATGCGATGGCCATTTACAATAAGAGGAGTATGAAATTCATCAATAGTTTTTACTCGAACTGCTCCATTGCTAAAGACTTC
>APFE031204336.1:0-12059 GCA_000404065.3 Pinus taeda | reverse complement strand
ATTCCTTCTTAACCCTGTGGTAACTTTTCAAAAATCCCGAGTGCCCTCCTAAGGGAGAAGTGTGCAATTCCATAAGAATCTTTTGTTTGAGTTGGGAATTCTTACAGAGGTATAAGAGATCTTTGTACCATAACGAATCATTTTTCCACCTAAATGTATCAGATGTACTGGAATCTTATTGTAACTTTTCAATAAGTGCCAACACTTCTTCATCATTCTTCCATTCCTCCCTTGCTTTGTTTATCCAATCTAGTTAGATAATAGAAATGGCACACAACAATGATTCCATATCCTCATCCTTTCTTGAGAGTGCATCTGATACCACATTTTGCTTTCCTTTTTCGTAGATGGTTTCAAAGTCATAACCCAACATCTTTGTGACACACTTTTGTTGCTCTTAAGAGGATAATCTTTGTTCTAAAAAGTATTTAAGGCTATCATTATCTGCTTTTACCTTGAAGTGTCTTCCCATTAGGTAGGGTCGCCATTTCTTAAGTGCATGTAGTATTGCCAACATTTCCTTATCATAAAGATCTTTGTGTAAAAACTTTCCCTTGATTGAACGACTTTCAAAAGCAATGGGTATTTCATCTTGCATTAAAATAGCACCAATTCCATTTCCTGAAGCATCACATTCCACAATAAATGTTTTTGTGAAGTCCAGTGTAGCTAAGGCCGGTGCTTGGCACATTGCCTCTTTAAGATCTTCGAAGGCCTCTGTTGCTTCTAGAGTCCATGAAAATGCATCTTTCTTCAATAATGTTGTTAGAGGTGCTGCTATTCTCCCCTAATTCTTAACAAACTTGCGAAAATACCCTGTCAACCTGAGAAATCCTCACAGATGCTTTATGGATGTGGGGATTTTCCATTCCTTAATGGCTTTAATTTTGCTAGGGTCTACCTTAACTCCTTCATGAGATATTCTTATGCTCTTAACCTGCAAATGATACCGAAATACAGAATATGCGAAGAAAAGAGACCCAGAACACAGAATATGCGAAGAAAAAGATACCCAGAACACAGAATAGCAATGATTTTATTATTCAGAGAGTAATGTTCACTTGCCTCTTCGAGGGGGCAACCTCCAATAGAGCAGAGCTCGATTACAAAATAAGACACGATGCTCCTCGCAGGGAGTTTCTATCCTTTATATATGACTCCTACATGCAATACCACGGGCCAATACTGCGTATTACTAATACCATCTATCTAATACTACGGCCCATTTGCCACTAACTGTGGTTCCGTTATTAATTGCGGATTGACCACTTACAATTATTAATATGGGCTTTATTGACTCTTGACTATGACGTGGTCCCATTACATAGATAAGGGGGTTAGGGTGGGACACTAACAAGCTATTAAGGGCTATTTTGGAGAATTTGGTATCTACGGATAAATACTAATTCCCTAGATAAGTAGCCATAATTAGAACAACAGTTTAAAATATTTTAGCCTTTTCCTATATGTAATAGATAAGACGAGAAGATGAGAAGACCTACTTGTAGTTCCGCTTTCCTCTTGTCTCCTTTGTGTCGATCCTGTCGCTCCTTCCCGTACTTAACACGCTTGAGATGTACCTGTAAACTCAAACAAAAAACAAAAAACCGATCAAAGCAAAAGATCTATTGAATATAATTGAATGGAATCAGATACATTTCACACATATAAGCATTATAAGACAATACAAACATATGGGAGAAAGGTTCAAATACTTTATTGAATAGAAGAAGGAATTACAACCATTGTGTCTGATTCAAAGTCATTCCTCCAGCTTGGGTCCCATCCACATCACATCAAAAGCATGACAAACTTGTAGCATTACAATACTTGCTTCAAAGCCAATTCTCATAGCAACATTATCTCCTTACAATTCAACATAATCCAGCCCCTTGATCACTTAGATGAGTGCTCAGTTTATAGGAAGATGGAGGAGGTTTTGTCATAAATGAGGGTATTGAATGGCCTTCCAAAGTTAGAGTTAGTTTCCATGGAGGAAGGGATGAGAGGATAGGAGGTTAATGGATCCTTAGCCTATCCAATTTCGAGCTCATAGGAGGGGATAAGAGGTGGGATCCTTCTAGAATGATCTAGAACTCCCAGAACCCTATGAAAATTTCGCTCAAACTTGCCCAATGTAGGTCAAAGTGGGCCTAAGTACTCTGCAGAGCACCCTTGCATGGGCCTAAGTGCTCTGCAGAGCACCCTTACATGGGCCTACCTGTGCTTGTCCTTCAAGGAGTCATTTCAGGATGTCTTCAAGCCATGAAATTGTTTGGGAAGGAGGCATTCAATAGGTTGATTTGTTTAGGGCATGTAGCAACTAAAATTAGGGTTTGATGAGCCCTAAAACACTGATCTGGATGATGGGAGTGATGTGCCCAAATGGATTTGTAACAGCTGCCCCCTAAAGCATGAAGTTGAAAATAATAATGTCTAGTGATATACTTTACGATGTGATGAGGAGGTTCCGAAGTGGTTGGTGATCTGCATGAATTACAATACATAATATCATGATATTTTGATTTTTTCTCATGAATTGTTGAGGGAAGGCATACCCATGCTCAACATATAAACTTTCATTACAAGAACATAGATAGTCGTCTACAGATATAGACCCATGATCGGAATGACCATAATGTAAAGCCATTGTACGGATGATTTGGTACATTTCCTGAAATCGCAGCCCACGTGGATGAAACTAGATCTGTGGTCTTCTATCTCGTTCAATTGTTCGCTCAAGTACGAATCTAACCATGCGAATATGTGATCTGAAGTCGAACATGAGAAGACACCATCTGATTACCAACCAATGATGTAAGCCGTTAACAGACGCGAGAGAAATCACTGATAATGATAATGATCCGCAAGGTACTGTAGTACATTCTGCATGGTGTGAATGGATGATCTGATGTCGAACACCATACAAAGTCTTTCAGTCGAAGGCCATTGATGTCAACTTATCGCCGGAAGCGAGAAGCCTGCCATTGATGTATGCAAGCCTCAAGGTACTGGAAGGGTGTTTATAAGTCAACTTCTTGGATAATGTGTTGATGTCGACAAGAAGTGACTCGTCGCAGGAGGGCCTTGATGTATCCCATATCAATGACATGAAACAAGTGTAATGATTTTGGAGATGGAATTGGGTTGACGACACAAATTTCAGGAATGACGGTCATGAAAATGAAGGTTTATGGTATTGCAAAGGATGAATTTTGATTGGATGACTTCTCTTGAACATGTCGACAACACTAAAATGAATTGATAGCATTGACCAAAAACAAAGTGATGCATGGTATGATAACCATCAAGCTAATAACCCAACCCAAATAGTCATGGTGATGGAGTGAAATTATCATGTTCAAGAGCGACCTGATACCATTAAGTGGTTTTCCCCCTTTTCCCATTTTCCCCAGTCATTGTTGACCAGTACCTCCTTATTTTTTATCAAGCTTGAGGAGGATAACATATGCTTGTTGTATAATTCCACCCTTCGGGTGAATTCATCGCTATTTGATGTTTTAACGAGTCTAGCGAAGGTGAAACTCGGTCTTGTCTAGATGGACAAGTTTGTCACTATTTGATGTTTTAACGAGTTTAACGACAAAGATAACTCAACCCTTTTCATGTTTAGAGAGTTTGAAAAGGGACAAAAAGAAAACTCCACAAGTTCTTTTTTGTAGATTTGTTTCTCAAGCCCGAAAACGCGTAAAACAATACGAGAGAGAACCTATTGACCATGTTTGGTCAACGTATTCCTTTTTCATAGTTAATCTATCTCAGTGTGAAAAAGGGTTAAACTTATATTGAGTAGATGTCATTTCCAATCCGTTAATGAGCTGAAAAGGACAAGTGCTCGACAATGTTTTCATATTTCGAGAGTTTGAAAAGAGCTTAAAGAGGACTCCGCTTTGAGGAACGAGTGGTGTCTAGGATAGCAACTGGTTCCGGGGATGTTGGAACTTCTCAAAACATGTTGATTTATGTGAAGAGGTTGGCTAATAAGACCGCCCATTGCAACTGTTCCTCAACGTATTCCTTTTTCATAGTTAATCTATCTCAGTGTGAAAAAGGGTTAAACTTATATTGAGTAGATGTCATTTCCAATCCGTTAATGAGCTGAAAAGGACAAGCGCTCGACAATGTTTTCATATTTCGAGAGTTTGAAAAGAGCTTAAAGAGGACTCCGCTTTGAGGAACGAGTGATGTCTAGGATAGCAACTGGTTCCGGGGATGTTGGAACTTCTCAAAACATGTTGATTTATGTGAAGAGGTTGGCTAATAAGACCGCCCATTGCAACTGTTCCTCAAAAAAGGGTAAAACAACCAAGTGAAAGCGTATGATTGGCCAAAGAGATGGTGGCGATGGGATGAAACAACCAAGGCTCATCTGACGAAAGAGGTTGACAGAATGGAAATCACGAGGTTTAAAATGGAGATGGGTTCATTTTTACACAAGCTTGAACCATGGGAAACTATGCTTGGATTCAGTTTCATGTTTACACAAGCTTGAAACGAAAAACTATGCTTAGATTCAGTTTCATGTTTACACAAGCTTGAAACGAAAAACTATGCTTGGATTCAATTTCATTTTTACACAAGCTTGAAATGAATAACTATGCTTGAGATTGGTTTACATGCCCCCAACATGATGAAAGGGAGAGTCTCCTGTAACCAGATGGAAGTCGCTGCGGTGAAGCAGGACAGTTATCCAACACCTTTTTAGCTTCGTCCAGATAGCGACAAAGGTGAATGGGGTGATTCCCTTCACATAACCTAAAGGGAAAGTTAACTTTACCACGAGGTGCATGCCCCCCAAGCTTCATTACATTCACCTAAGTAGACTACTAGTGGCTATCAGGTGGATGGAATGAAGGTTTGTTTATGAGATCAAGTGAAAGACTCGACTGGCTTTTTACGATATCTAATCAAAGACTCGAATTGGAACTTTGCTCCAGGGGACCTTGTTTCCTTTTTTAACAAGCTTGACACAAGACACTGAACTCTGCTCAGATTCCTTGTTTCATTTTTTAACGAGCTTGACACAAGACAAGGAACTATGCTCATATTCCTTGTTTCATTTTTTAATGAGCCTGACACAAGACAAGGAACTATGCCCATACCCTTTGTTTCATTTTTTAACAAGGTTGACACAAGACAACGAACTATCCTCGTGGGAGTTGTTTCATTTTTTAATGAGGTTGACACGAACTATCCTCATATTCCTTGTTTCATTTTTAACGAGGTTGACACAAGACAAGGAACTATCCTCATGACCTTTGTTTCATTTTTTAACGAGGTTGACACAAGACAAGGAACTATCCTCATATCCTTGGTCACGAGCCATAAGAGGTCATGACTTCCAAGAGGTTCTCATCAGATGGGAGAACAATGCTCTGCAAGGAGAGATCTAGTTCCAATGCCCCCAGTACATAATGTCCAACATCACGGAATTGATCGTCCGTTGATGTAGGCATGGAACGGGTTGCCACATAATTAACCTGTGGCGGGGATGATACCATTGGGACAAAAGGACCATTTCGGGAAAATGGTTGACTGGAAGCCATATTTGGACCGGAAAATGAACGCTGGTCAATGATGACAATTTTGCCTTCATGCGGGAAACACATCAGTCGAAAGAGTGTTGAAACAATAGCTCCCATGTCATAAACATAGTTGTGCCCAAGAAGTAAATTGTCATCTAAAGGGTCTTGGACTACCATCGCATCCAGATAAATGATTTTTCCTCCCAAAGTAATAAGCAATTGAGGAAGGATCCCTAATGGTTGACTGGTTCCTCTGTTAAAAGCCAACAGATTCTGGGTAACTGGCACAAGTGGCGGTGAATCAAGTGCTGGCCAAGCAGTGGAGGAAAGGATACTCATAGATGCACCTTCATCTATAATAGTGTCAGATACAATCATAGTGCAAACCCGCACTATGATCTGGAAAGGCACATAAGAAGGAAGACGACATATTGCTAGTTGATTCCAATCAAAGGAAGCGACTAGATTACTTGGAGGAGGTACCATAAGAACGAGAGAATTATCCCCTTACGAGAACGAGAGGATTTTCCTCCTGTCTTGATGGAATAGGAGGATTTCCCTCAAGCTCATTGGAATCTGAAGAAACAAAAAGAACTTGAGTGGTACCATATTCACTCTCTTCGGGAAATGTATGATTAACTGTAGGTGAAATCAGTCAACTGTTTCCTTGACCTGTTTCCTTTGACCGTTGGTTGATTTTGGTCAGTCAATTCATCAACTAGTGAAGGATTTAGGGAGAGTCTCCTGTAACCAGATGGAAGTCGCTGCAGAGAAGCAGGATGGTTATCCAACACTTTTTTGGCTTCATCCAGATAGGGACAAAGGTGAATGGGGTGATTCCCTTCACATAACCTATAGGGAAACTAAAATTTACCCTTCTTTCCATGAACTTTACTACCACTAGTTGATGGTGTGTCACCAGCATGATCTCCAGAAGTTGATGACATAGGATGATGTGAACGGGAAGACCATTTTTCTAAGATCTGAGGAATACCAGAACAATTTCGAAGCAGATGGTCTCCTGCACAAAGTTTGCATGGATATCGAACTTTGTGAGGCTTGACCGATGGTTTCTCATCGATGTTGCATTCAAAGCATTGGTTGCTTGGTTGCCCCTTTGCTGAATTTGCTTCTCCATCTTCTTCTACCTTTTCTTCTTCTTCTTAGCCACTTGGTTACTAGCACCAATACCTTCACTAGGCGAAGAGGAAGAAGGGGAGGAAGAAACAACCGAGGAAGAAGGCAAAGGGTCAACTTTAGGATCAATTGGAAGTTGATTTTGTCCAGTTGGAGGAGTACTCGATTGCAGAGAAGTCACGACATTTTGAGCCAAGGAGGTTGAAAACAACCATATTGGCAAGCCAATGGTAAATCTTGGAAGGGACATTGTGGCCATATAAGGAGCACCAATATTTCCGGAAGGAGGAAAAGGACTAGGATTGCCATCAAAAGGAATTCCTTGATTGGTGGACTCCAGATTTGTCGCCATATGTTCCAACCTAATATCAAGTAAGGAGTGAGCGTGGAGGATGTTATCTGCGGTCAATTAATTTTATTTTAATCAAAGTAACATAACAAAACAAAAGAGGGATAATATAGGCAAAAGGTTTACCAAGCAACTGTGAAATGCATAATACCTCCCGACGAACCGAGAAGTACGGGCATGCAATCTTCCCGAATGCTGTGTTCGGTGTATCATAGTGTACAAGGTGGCCGACTCGGTTACCTAGGGATGGATAGCAACCTGGTGTTGTCCTCCCATATATATCCGAAGGTACGTGGAGGCCCAGTTCGTATAAGCGCTGTCTAATGCAAAACCGCACAGTGAGAGCATTCCCATATACTTTACGTATTGTAACACCGCCCTATATACCCGAAGGTACGTGGACGAGCTACGATACACTCACGTATGTGGAATGAGGTATCACACTCGGGATGTCTTGTAGACAAGTTAGCGACAACTGCTTTGTTTTATGACGCCGGAACACGTCTCTAGCCTAGAACCTCTAAATGTTTTTTGTTAATGACAATGCTCCATTAGGTAAATTGATGTTAATTTTAAGTTGATCTTGCTTAGGAATTTTCCTTTCAAGTTCACCACGTGATGTATTATGAAATTCCTAGGAATGCAACTATCATGATAAGCATTCTTTCCATTCAATTTAATGATGAAAATCCTAGCTACTAGGGATAGAGCAATAAGATTTCTATCGATCAAAGAGCAAACAACACAATCTAATGCAAATTCCCTAAACTATTGCTATGAGCACACACAAACTTTTTCAATGCATCATGCATGTATTTCTTTTCGATTTCATTAATGTGAATGTAAACAAAAAGGAAACTATGCACATACAATCAATCAATCTTTAACAAGAATGAAGACTTTACGACAATTCTGCTTCGAAGGAAAAGAAGACTTTTACGACACTTTCTTTCGAACAAAGTTTAATTAACTATATTCTAACTTTGACTATAAATCTATAATGACAAAGAAAACACTATATTCCAAAGGTGGGAAATTGACCCTAGGAGGATCAACACAACCCTGAATGGGAGACAATGCGCTTCAGAGCACTGTCCCTATGCCAAGGGTGCTCTGCAGCACACTGTGTCCCTCACAAGCCTGTGTTGGTGACAGTGAGCCATTTCAAAAGGCAATTTGACACAGTTTGACCAAAAATTCAATGCAAAAGAGCTGAAATACAATCAATGAACAAAAGTAGGGTTTGCAAGAATGTTGTAGGAGGTGGATAAGCTACTAGGAAAGAGGATCTTCCCCAGTATGGTCGCCAATTTGTTTTGGAGAATTTGGTATCTACAGATAAATACTAATTCCCTAGATAAGTAGCCATATCTAGAACAACAGTTTAAATTATTTTAGCCTTTTCCTATAAGCAATAGATAAGACAAGAAGATGAGAAGACCTACTTGTAGTTCCACTTTCCTCTTGTCTCCTTTGTATCGATCATGTCGCTAGGTCCCGTACTTCACACGCTAGAGAAGTACCTGTAAACACAAACAAAAAACAAAGAACCGATCAAAGCAAAAGATCTACTGAATATAAGTGAATGGAATCAGATACATTTCAGACATATAAGCATTATAAGATAATACAAACATATGGGAGAAAGTTCAAATACTTTATTGAATAGAAGAAGGAATTACAACCATTGTGTCTGATTCAAAGTCATTCCTCCTGCTTGGATCCCATCCACATCACATCAAAAGCATGACAAACTTGTAGCATTACAATACTTGCTTCAAAGCCAATTCTCATAGCAACATTATCTCCTTACAATTCAACATAATCTAGCCCCTTGATCACTTAGATGAGTGCTCAATTTATGGGAAGATGGAGGAGGTTTTGTCATAAATGAGGGTATTGAATGGCCTTCCAAAGTTAGAGTTAGTTTCCATGGAGGAAGGGATGAGAGGATAGGAGGTTAATGGATCCTTAGCCTATCCAATTTCGAGCTCATAGGAGGGGATAAGAGGTGGGATCCTTTTAGAATGATTTAGAACCAAGGAATATTCCCAAAACCCTATGAAAATTTCGCTCAAACTCGCCCAACGCAGGTCAAAGTGGGCCTAAGTGCTCTATAGAGCACCCTTGCATGGGCCTCAGTGCTCTGCAGAGCACCCTTACATGGGCCAACCTGTGCTGGTCCTTCAAGTAGTCATTTCAGGATGTCTTCAGGCCATGAAACTGTCTGGGAAGGAGGCATTCAATAGGTTCACTTGTTTAGGGCATGTAACAACTGAAATTAGGTATTGATGAGCCCTAAAACACTGATCTGGATGATGGGAGTGATGTGCCCAAATGGATCTGTAACTCCTCTAATATGACCTTCCTATTTGTAGACAACTTATCATGGACCAGTGTGTTCTTGGTGAGATAAGAAGCCACTATATCATATCTGGACATCTTGGTGCCCCTGAGTTTCTCCCTCTACCACGTCTTCCTATTGTTACTATTGCTCTGATACATTTTTGTTAGAGCCTCCTACATTTTTTGTTTATTTAGTTTTCTTCAAGAATTATTTTATACCCAAAAATTATTTTACTCAATAAAATTTTGAAAATTGCTGGAAGTAAATACATTGGTATTTTAACTTTACAAACAAATTTGTAATGGAAATAAATAGAAAATCAACCACAAGAAACAACAGAAAAATCTTCCCACCAAATTCTCGTTCACTTTATTAACTTAGGAAAATTAGGGCCTTGACCCACAAAGAGTACACAAATATACAACACAATATGAAACCTGGATGTTGGCCTCCTTTAAATTTCGGCGTCGAGAGAAATTTAGCCCACTAGAAATTCAGCACATTGGAAAAATATCAGCCTTGGAAAACATGGCTCCTCCACCAATAAATCAACCTTTTCTTTACATGTACAACCTCCTTGCACACTAAGAAATTCAACCTCTCTCCTCTACACAAACTCTTGGCTGGAAAACTTAGCTTCTCATTGGTTTTAGCCTTCTCTAATAACTCAACCTGCTCCTCCAATATCTTGGCATCCTCTTGTAGAAGCTCAACCTCCCTGAGTTCCTCTCCTTAAATTACCTGGCTACACATCTTTCCCTCCTCTTCAATATTTGAGTCACTCCATGAGAAGGTCACTCTCTTAATCACAATGCGTTTTTCACCTCTCCCTTAGGGCTTATTTTATAATTTCATTTGAAACAAATCACTAACCCTTATCTTCGAAGTGATCAACAACTAGGATTAGATCCTAAGCCTCACTTGAAATCAATGGCAGAGATAAGATCTAAGTCGTTTAATAATTAAATTATGTATCCTCAGAAACTTGGTTCAATAGTCAACATTAATTAATAAATTAATTAATGTACATTTCCTAAGTTAAACTTAGGAAGGAAATCATAATAATCACTTGCTTCTCATGAACAAGCACCTAAAGAATGAATTTGACATCTTCTACATGTTTGACACCTAGCCTGTGCAGAAGCACCTATTTGACCTAATAACATCATCATTTCCCTAACTGTCTTCTTTCTAGATAGATGAGGGATCACATGATCCTTTACCACGTCATAAATGGACACTTGCCTAGGGTATATAAGCAGGGCGTCACTTTCATTTGTATCATCATTCTCATTCATACATTTAATATATATTCTTGTATCTTTAACGGAGATCTTCATATTCCAAGTCTTTTGGAATATTTAACTTTTGCATATACAAACTTTGTTTGTTATATTTGGTATCAGCACTATTCGATACTCTAGTTGCTCATCCGCTGCACAGAGCTAGTTTGATTCGGCCTTTGGGCATCGAACTTCGTCAATCTTCTTGTTGTCGTGACTTGAGCGTTTCGCTATACAAATTTTGGAGTTTCTCCATCTTGTTGTTAGGGACTTTGGCCACTTCCAAAAAGAAAAAAAAAATCCCACTACTGATTTAAAAAAAAAGGAAAATAAAGAAAAGAAAATGTCAGGTCAGGCAGTAACTCCACAAAGCAAACAACTGATTCGTATATTATTCCATAGGTAGGTCATTGTTATATACAATAGGAGTGATTGTTCAGTTCATCCCCCGATGACTGTTCACATTCCTAATTTATTTATTTACACAAAATTCCCCCAATCATGAAGATTAGGTGTCAACATTCCCCCCCTTAATCTGAAGGGATGTTGGTGAGTCCAAGCATCATTCTGAATCGTTCAAGCTTTTCCTATCCAAGTGCTTTGGTGATAAGATGTCTGCGCAATTTGCTCATTTGGGAACCTACGGGGAGATGGATTGTTTTGGCCCCTGCAACCATTAGATGTCGAATCAGGATTGATATTTACGGGGTATGATATGCTTTTGTTCGATCATAGGGAACTTGGGTTCTTGGCCAACTTTATTGTAGAGTGTTGTCATCATGACGTGGAGTTGCTCTGTACTTGTTTTACCTGCAAATCTTCAAGAATTTTCTTGAGCCACACAATTTCTTTTGTTGCTTCAGCTGCTGCCACGTATTCTGCTTCTGTTGTGGAATCTGCTGAAACTGATTGTTTACGTGATCTCCAGGAGACAGCTCCTGATCCAAGACTCATAGCATATCCTGAAGTAGATACTCCAATTTCCTTGTCTCCATCGAAGTCTGAATCAGAGTATCGGATCAAACTGAAGTCATCCACCTGTGTGTACTTGATTCCATAGTCTTGAGTTCCCTTCAAGTACTTTAGGACTCTTTTTGCAGCAGACCAATGTCCCTCACAAGGCTTTTGCATAAACCTGGAGAGGATTCCAACATCAAATGAAATGTCCTGGTAGTAGTGAGGTAGATGAGACTTCCTACAAGCTGTCTATACTTTGTTGCATCCTCAAGTTCCTTTCCTTCAATAGATGTGAGCTTTAAGTTTTGTTCCATTGGAGTAGAAAGAGGATTGCACTCTGTCATGCCAAATCTGTTTAACAAATCTCCAATGTATTCCTTTTGAGAAAGAAATATGGATTTTGGATGTTGGGTTACTTCAATGCCAAGATAGTAATGAAC
>APFE031204329.1:303674-325274 GCA_000404065.3 Pinus taeda | reverse complement strand
TGTGGGGAAACCCTTTGATCAAATCTTCTTTTATCTTCAAAGTTCAACAGAGAAAGAGAGAGAGAGTACATTACAACAGAAGTCAATACTTTGACTTATCTAGATCTATCATAGATCATTTCGTATCATGATGAGATCAGTTGAAGACATTCTGCTTCAACTGAATCTCAAGGTGACTCCTTCACCTATCATCGTTTTGCATCTCGTCCATTTGCTGCACCTCTCTGTGCTGCACCATGCTGCACTTATCATGACCATGCTATGCACTTCATGTTGCTGCTCCTGTCACTGAGCTGCTCCAATTATTGGGCTGCTCTTTATCATGGATCTGTACCCAGTATTGCTGATCTGCACTCAATGACTGCTATGCTGCACTCATCATACAGCATCACTTTGCTGCCCCCATAATGCTGCAACCATCACCATGTTGCATTCTTGTTACAACATCATACTATGTTCCTGAGCTGCATCATGTTGCTCCACTGCTGAGTTGCTGTGCACAAGTTTGCCATGCTGCTCACATCATACTAGCTGTCACTGCTTTATGTAATAGGACAGTCAATAATAGATTTGCTGCTGTCACCATGATGACTGGTTAGGGCACCAAGCACTATTGAAACAGTCCTCCAACAGTCATCAAAACAATCTAGGACAACTCTCTGGTTATGCAGTTGATCTGAGCATATATACAAGCCCTCAAATACCCATACACAATCCTTGATTGTGGTGTTAAGGACTGTGGCCTAAAACACAGTCTTCCTGTAGCTTCCAGGCAGCATAAAACTCTCCTTGTCCTTTCAACGAGACCCCTACAGATCTGTCCCATAGCTCCTCTAACTCGGCTTTCCTACAAGAAGAGAACAGCTTCATTTAGCTCTTAACAGGGCCTCATTTGGTCAGCGGATATGGACTGTTAGATTGCGTATTAGGACTTCTTTAGCCTGCATATATGAACGTATTTAGTCAACGTATTAGGGCTTCTTCAGGCAGCATATTAAGGCTCCTCCTTGACTGCGTATAAGAGCCTCTTGGACAGCGGATAAGGGCCTCCATTAAGTGTGGATTAAAGCTCTTCTTTCAGCGGATTAGAGCCTTCCTTAAGAGCGGCCTAAGGCTCCTCTTGACCTGCAGCTAGGGCACCTTCTACTGCGGCTAGGGCATCATCTACTTGGGCCAGCGTACTCTTAGTGTCTCTCTCTTTCACCAAAAACCCAAAGATGTGGTGAGGAGGAGATCACATGAAGAGTGTGTGTGTGTGTCCAAATGACTCCAAGTCCTCTTCTATTCATACTAAAACGTAGAGGTTGAATGGACGTGACTATTGGGCTTCTGAGCCTACTCAAGTTGCTGGTTGGCTTGATAATAATTCCATAAACAAAATAAATTCATATCTCCATAAATACTTATCGCAATCGGATGATCTTTGGATCAATCCTACACCTCTCGACGAGAGGGATCCAATAAAAATATCAGCTGCCATAAATAAGCTGACCTACATGGAGTTTGGCCCTAGTTGCCAATTTAACAGAAATCCATATGTGTGTTTCGCATTGTTTTATGGTATCAGAGCCAGAAAAAGAGATTTCTTGAGCAGCTATTCTTTGCATCCTAAATCTCGTGAGTTCTTTCTCTCAATCCCTTCTAAGGTCGAGCCTTTTGTAAGCCAGATAGCCTTCACTAAGTCTTAGCTTCGGCTCTGCTCATTGTGATAAAAGCTAACAGTCGTCTATCTCGATACAGAAGTGGATTCTGGGTTTTGTGGAATTACGAGAGCCAAGGGTTCTTTGTTTGTGTGAATTCCAGCTTTTTAAGTGGAGCAGATCTCAGTTGTTGGCATTAATCTCAGGAGATTACGTGTGAAAGTTTTTTTTGGGACGCTCGGTCACTAAGAAAGGCGCTACACCTTCGAGCTCACTATCACTTTGCATTTTTTTTGCTGCCGCTGCTCGTTGTATTTTCCAGATCTGCTAACCAATTTTGTATTGTTCATCGTGCACTCAAATTTTTTGCTACTTCAGGGTACATACATACAGCAATTTTTGTTGATTCAGCGGATTTGGCAGACTCGGAAGGAAAACTTCAGTGCACGGCACCCACACCAGGACGTGTCAAAACGAAAATAAGATCCCGAGTGTCAACAGTTTGCGCAGCATAGATAAAGTGAAGCAATAAAATATACCATATCGATAGGACTAATACCGACCACTGAAGGCCAAAGGGAATTCTGTTCTGTCTAACTGCAAAAGCAAATATTACCGTGGCCAAGATTCATTCAGTCCGAGCGTTCATTTCTGTTACTCGACTTACCGTGGCCAAGATTCTTTCCATTTCCGCCACCGGGCTCGATTCTTGGTGGTTTCCACCGACCCAGCGAAGTCTATCGTGTCTTTTGACCAGCGTGAACGTGTTTTTTTGCGTGACCATATGCGACTACTCCAGACGTGCCACAGTCAGATTTGTTATTACGCTTCATGCCACAGTCAGATTTGTTATTCACGCAAATAAAACTCGTGCCACAATCAGTACGACTATTCCAGATTGGTTATTACGCTTCATGCCACAGTCAGCACGCGTCTATCTCAGGCAAGGCCAAGTGATTACACCCTATCGGGTATCATATATATTCATAAACAGGTATATAGTAAATCCTTTGTGTATTGTTCAGCATTCCGTCATTTTATGCTCAGTCAGCACTCGGCCCCACCAATTTGTGCCTCTGTCAGATATTTTAATAGTCAAAATCCTCCTAAAATTTCAGACCTCTGACTTCCCTTTGATGACAATACACTGAAAATACCTCAAGAATCTGTGCTGGAAATGCTTGTTGGGTACTACTGAAAGTCAGTTATTTTTTTTAAAAAGATAGTGCTATACATAATCTCTTGAAACCCGCCTCTCAGACCAATTTCTGGTTATATCTATCAGTTTAAAAATTTGTGCCGGATTTTTTTTGGTATTTTTCTGTGCCTTGGGAAACGTGCAAATGGCTTCACTCACCAATCTGATGTTGGAAGGCAGCCAGCGCTTTAATGGCAAAAATTATAACATCTGGAAACAGAGAATGTTGACCATTTTTGAATATAGGCATCTTGATCAGCTCGTTCTCAACAAAGAGCTTCGTCCTGGTACAGCTGGCACCGATCAAGATAAGTTTGATGATCGAAATCGAGAGGCTGTTATGCTCCTCAAGCTATCTGTGACTGATGATTAGTTACCGCAGACTCCTTCTGGCAAGACAACTGCCGAGATCTGGCAACAGTTGAAAGAATTACACGAGACATCCGACAAGAGCAGAGCCTTCTTTCTCAAAAATCAGTTGTTCTCCATCATGATGGACGAACATATCTCTTTACAGGAACATCTCAACAAGATTAAAGACATTCGAGAACAGCTCGAAGCCATTGGTCGCACCATGGAGGAAAAAGATATGGTAGTCATCACTCTGAAAAGTCTACCACAATCTTATGAGCACTTCATTGAAACACTCAACATTATCGCCACTAGTGTTGATCTGAAGTTTCCAGATTTATGCACCAAACTCATGCAGCAGGATCGTTGGAAACAACAGTTTGGTAGTGGTGCAGCATCAGCCTCCTCAAAAAATGCTTTTGCTGCCAAATATCAGTCTTCTCAGTCCTTTCAGCAGAAAGGTTCTTCTCAGTCTTTTGATCCTGCTATAAAGAAAAATGTGTAGTGTAATTACTGTCACAAGTTCGGCCACATGAAGAAAGATTGCCGACAAAAAATTGCTTCTGAACAGAAGAAACAGGGAGGGCTTCATCAGACAGCGAATATTGCAAAACATTCCGAGCAGACAGACTCTGCCTTTTACGCCTTTATGGCTAAAAGATCTTCAGATCATATTCCATCATCTGCCTGGTACATTGACTCTGGTGCCTCACGCCATTTTTCTCACAGGCGTGACTGGTTTATTGACTTCTCACCTTTCAGTGATTCCGTGGTATTTGGCGGAGGTGAGAAATATACAGTGGATGGCAGAGGTACAGTTCAAATTCGGTCTGGTGGGCGCACACTCAGTTTTTTGAATGTGTACTATGTTCCTGGGATGGAAATTAATCTGTTGTCTGTCAGTCAGATTATGAGAAACTCTCCTCAGCTTGATGTAGTATTCAGTATGCACAAATGCTCTATTATCGACAGGGAGACTAGTCTTACAGTTGTTGTTGGCCTAGAAGATCATGGTTTACACAGGCTTCTTGACACTGGTGATTCTCCAGAAGTGGCTCTAGCAACTCGTATTTCTCCTATCAGCACTCTTTGGCATCAGCGATATGGGCACCTAAACATGCAGTATCTCTCTCAGCTTTCTCGAGAAAGACTTGTGTCAGGGTTACCTGATATTCAAACTCAGCAATTGGGCGTATGCAGCGCTTGTCAAGCTGGCAAACAACATCGGTCTTCATTCACGAATGGAGAATCTTGGCGCGCATCTAAGGTACTCCAGTTAATTCATGTTGATATTTGTGGTCCTATGAATACATCTTTATCACTGCTTGCAATATTTTTTTGCTTATTGTAGATGATTTCAGTAGAAAAGATGTGGGTAATAATTTTCTCAAAATAATAAATCTGATGCATTTAGTATCTTCAAAAGTTTAAACCATAAGTTGAAAAAGAGTCCCTGGCTGTAATATCATGACTCTTAGGACAGATAACGGGGGGGAATTTTGTTCTTCTGCTTTTTTCCAAACTTCTGTGATACTCATGGCATAAAACGCCAGTTCACACACCTTACACTCCTCAGCAGAACGTGTGTTGGAACGCCGCAACCGCACGGTGTTGAAATGGCTCGCTCCATGTTACAACACAAGAATGTTCCAAACAAATTCTGGGCTGAAGCAGTCTTTACTGTTGTTTATCTTCTTAACTGATCACCCACTCAGGCTGTTAAAGGGAAGACTCCCGAAGAGGTTTGGTCTGGTCGTAACCCGAAGATCAGTCACCTCAAAGTTTTTGGCTCAAATGCATATGTTTGGATTCCAGCTGCTAAGCGCTCTAAGTTGGATTCCAAAAGCCAGAAACTCATGATGACAGGGTACAGTGATCATCACAAGGCTTACAGACTAATAGATATAGCCACTGGTCATCTTAGCTTCAGTCGGGATGTGGTATTTGATGAAGACAGAGGATTCTTTCAGTCTTCTTCTTCTGAGCAGTGTTCTGAGGATCAGCCTCATAGTGTTCTTCTTCCAGTAAGTCCACATGATGGGAGGGATGATGCAGCATCAGTGTTTGATAATACACTGCCTGCACTTTCTCCAGAAAATAACCCTTCTCTTGCTACCTCTATTGTTTCTGAACCTTCTCCATCTCCTCCTGATATTGGTTCCTCTACTTCTCGGCCTAAATGGTGGGGCTAAAACCATTGGTGATCTTAGGGATGATGAACTCCTTGAAGGACGAACTTCTAGACATAACAGCAAACAACAGTCTACAATAAACTTTGCTCTTATGGCTAATCTACACAGTATCTTTGAGCCTCAAACTTACTCAGAAGCTAAGGGTATATCTGAGTGGGAACAGGCTATGGACGTTGAATTCCAAAGTCTTCAGAAAAATTACACATGGACCCTTTCTGATCTTCCTGAAGGGAAAAAGCCCATTAGCTGCAAATGGGTATATAAAGTGAAATACAAAGCCGATGGAACTGTAGACAAGTATAAAGCTCGTCTTGTGGCTCGAGGATTCTCACAGAAGGAAGGCATTGACTATGAGGAAACTTTTGCTCCTACAGCCAAAATGAGTACCATACGGCTTGTTCTTGCCCTAGCAGCTCAGTTCAAATGGAAAGTTCATCAGATGGATGTAAAAAGTGCTTTCCTAAATGGTGACTTACAGGAAGAAGTCTACATGACATAGCCTCCAGGATTTAAGATCGCTGGTCAAGAACAGAAAGTGTGTAGATTAGCTAAATCTCTCTATGGATTGAAACAAGCTCCTCGGGCTTGGTACATGAAAATTGATCAGTACCTGACAGATCATGGCTTTTAGCGGAGCCCATCTGATGCAAATCTGTATATCAAGCATACTGGTGATGATATCTTGTTTGTAGCTGTCTATGTAGATGACCTTATCATTACTGACAGCTCTACACATTTGATCCATGGGATCAAACAAGACTTCTGCAGAACCTTTGATATGACAGACTTGGGACTTCTTCACTACTATCTGGGGATTGAAGTTTGGCAGACTGAAAATCACATCTTTCTCTCTCAGTCCAAGTATGCCAAAAATCTTGTGGACAGGTTCAGAATGCAGGATTGCAAACCAGCCACGACTCCTATGGAACCAGGGCTCAAACTTTCAGCTTAGTCATCCTCTCTTCCTGTGGATGAAACTTTATTCAGGCAATTAGTGGGCGTTCTCATCTACCTTACTGCCACCAGACCAGACATCAGTTTTGCAGTGAGCTACATTTCCCGCTTCATGTCCGCTCCTAAAGCGGATCATTGGATAGCAGCAAAGCGTGTGCTATGATATGTGCGTGGCACTTCTGATTATGGACTCCTATGCACTCGCAATTCCGATCCTATACTTAGTGGTTACACAGATTCTGACTGGGCTGGTTCAGTTGATGATCGTAAATCTACAGCTGGGTATGTGTTTAGTCTAGGATCTGGTGTTGTCACCTGGACTAGTAAGAAGCAGCAAGCCGTGGCTCTCTCCTCAACAGAAGCAGAGTATCGGGGAGCAATTAAGGCATCCTGTGAGACAGTCTGGCTTCGACGTATGCTTGCAGATATGCATGCTTCCCAGACAGGTCCTACTTCCTTGTTTTGTGATAATCAGGGAGTACTCAAACTTGCCAAAAATCCCATTTTTCATGAACGAACAAAACATGTGGAAACTCATTGCCACTACATTCACCAGCTTGTTGAAGATGGATCCGTTCAGTTGAGATATGTTCCCACAACAGAGCAGCCTGCAGAAATCTTCACCAAGCCTCTTGGTCCTGATAAGTTTGTAAAATTCAGGGGGTCTATTGGTGTTGTAAATAGATTGAGCATTAAGGGAGGGTATTAGAATAATACTAATTTAGTTTAATGCTCATTCTTTAGCTGTTGCTAATTTTATTCTTTTAGCAGTTTCTTAGATGAAACTGATTCTTTACATAGAAACTTGATGTTTCTATCTTTGTAAATATCTCTGTATTATTATTGAGTATTGATGCTCAATCAATTCATTGAACTCATTTGGAAATCCATATGTGTGTTTTGCACTGTTTTATGAATATCTTTGAAGCATGCTTGGTTTAGTTGATATTGTTGACCTTGTTGATGATGATAAAAGTTTGGAAGAGATTTGTTGAGGCCTTGTGTGCGAGACACATTGCCTGGGAGGACATCTGGGCGACATCATGTGTTGATGTCTACTTCCCAAAGTATGGAGGGTGGAATTGGTCATGGAGCTCTAACCTCGGATATGCACCTAGATCACTGAGTTGATGGTTAGAAAGTAAGCCTCATGGTACCTAGAGAGGCTGAAAGCTTTAGTCCATCTTAGTCCTAATGATTTGGGGTAGCATTGGATGTTCTCTAATGACGAAACTTCGTGGAGAGGTTGGAGCACATGAGATCTCCAATACCCAGAAAGGGTTTGGGTAGATTCTAAACAGAACAGGAGATATTAAAATAATTAATATTTTTAATGGAGTCCCTAAGTCTAAACTTAGGGAAAATAAAATATTAATGTGTATTAATATGAATCTATGTTAGAATAGTCCAAAAGACATGGATCAAGCCAGATCTAATCTTAGTCGTTGATTAGGGACTTAATCTCGGCCGTTGATATGTCAACAGAAAAAAAGTATAAGAGGTGGCTTGAGGGTGACTTGGAGGATCCACCAGAATGATCAATTATTCTATTCTCTAGAGCGGGGTTTGCTAAGAGAGATAGAATCAGTGATTGGAGTTGCAGCTGAGGGGCATTGAGTACATAAAGACAAAGAGGCAGAGATAGTGCCAAGGGAGCAGCATGTTGTCGCACAGATTGTCACGACAACGCTCAGACCAGGGGTTGTCACCCTGATCCCTGATCTCTCCTTTTAAGCCGTCTCTCGCAGCTAAGGGGGTAGACCCTATGGGATGAATGAAGACCAACTATGGACCAGTTGGGTTGGGAGACAGAACAAGGCGATTTAACACTTGATTAGAAATTAATGTGCCAGTGCCTTATGGAGTTAATGATTAAATGATTATTTATCAAAAGCTGCAGAAATATGAACTTTATAATTCCATGATTAACAATCATTTATAAGCAAAATGCAAGATATTCATCAAACGCACAACGCTTTAATAATAATCCAGCAATTAAATTTATAAAGATTGAATACATTAAACCACGATATTGCTTAATAAGAAAACCCTCAGATAGTTGCATTGGTTTTCCCACATTGGGTTTTTCTAAGGACATTGGTCCAAAAATAACGGTGTCATTTGGTGTGATTGTTTCTATTTCTTTCAATTGTTGATCTGTAATATGTTCAGCATGCACTAGTGTTTATCTTCAGTATTTACATTGTGAGTAACTTGTTAAGTAACAGAACAAGTAGGTAAGAATAAATCACATAAAGGGCATGGAGGGTTTCTAACTGGTAGACTTAGAAACTTCATCATGGTATCAGAGGGTGATTGCAGATCACAGGAGGACTGAGGACATTAGTCGAGCGAAGCAAGAGCAGCAGAAAACAACTGTTCCAAGGTGACAGAAGTTGTTTCTAGCAGAGCAGCAACAAGGGAAGGAAGACACAACGTCTGCGTCATCAAGGGTGAGCCAGGAAGAGGCAGTGCAGAGGCTAAGGAAAGCAAAGGGAGCCTCACGCAGAAGCTAGGAGGGCTTACGTAGTTGGCTGAGGAGGGCGGGTTGCTAGTGTCGGGATTGCGCAAAGCCTAGGAGCTCTCACCTTCAAGTTGTTGGGGTTTAGAAGGCTGTGGGAATATTGCAAAGTGGAGTTGGTGAGGTACTGTAGTCAGAAAAGTACCTCATAGGGCAAGGCCAAGAGGAGGGAGTTGCTACCGAGGGTTTCTAGCCGAGAAACCTGGATCAGTGATGAGGTTGCATAGACGATTAGAGTAGGGGGCATCTCGACATCGGCAGGAGGATTTCCAGGAGGGAAATCAAGACGCAGAGGGAGTCAGATTGAGAACTTCCAAGAGGGAAGTACAAGAGCATCATGGCACTACACGAAGTAAGAGACCAGGATAGACTGGACGAAGCGTCGAACTTCGCAGTCTGGAAGACCAGAATCTTATCCATACTTGACAGAAATCGTGTCAAGAACTTCGCCTTGAAGGTTATAGCTATCCCAGTCGACCCCAATGATAACGACAAGTACGAGGAGGAAATGGCGAGGGCCAATAGCATCATCCTTAACGGGGTCAAGGACCATGTAGTACCACACATTGCCGAGAAGGAAACGACATATGAGATGTGGGAGGCCCTCAAGAAATTGTACCAGCATACATCTATGCAGAGAAGAATGTTACTAGAGAATTAGTTGAGGTCGTATCAGATGAAGAAAGGAGAACTGATTGACACCTTCCTCAGAGGACTGAACGAGATCCGAGATCAGTTGACTACTATAGAAGCCACGTCGGATCAAGAAATGATAATGAGGACGGCCCTAAATGCAATCTCAGAAGACTAGGAGGTATTTGTCCAGAATATATTGGGCAGAGGGACTCTTCCACCTTGGGATGAGATGTGGGCTGCTCTTCGCCAAGAAGAGATCAAACGGCAGTCAAAGATGGGCAGCAGCAACAAGGGGATCAAAGACAAGCAGGAGGAGGAGGATGTTGCCCTAGCATCTGAGGGAAAGCAGGAAAAGTGGAAGAAGAAGGATCTTTCCAAAATCAAGTGCTTCCACTGTGGGGAGCTGAGTCATTATGCGACCCAGTGTCCAAGGAAGAAGTGTAAGGGAGAGTCTTCCGAGACTAAGGCAACGCCAACAAGGGTAGAGAAGGAAGTGTTGATAGACGATGATTGTGCCATGAGTGCACACGCAACACTTGAGAAGAAGTGGGGAGACATCGAGCTGTAGTCAGGCAGACTACAGGCGGTCAAGGGCAGGATCCTCGAGGTACCCAGCCTCTTGGATTAGACCTTGCTACGGGAGCCCTGAAGAGTAGCAGGATTGGCTGAGTCGAGTAGAGATGGATGCGGATGAAGTGGCAGAGAGAGCTACAGTGCAGGAGTCCCGAGACAGCGTGAGGCTAGCAGACTGCAGTAGTGCGAGAGGCACAAGAGTGTTGCACCAGTGCAGGATGGCACAGAGAGGTGTGCAACAGTGCGAGATGCAGGGAGTTGTTGCAACAGCACTGAGGTCAGAGAGGAAGCACTTGTCAGCGGCAGAGGGAGCTTTAGCATCAATGGGTGTCTCTAGCCCAACAAGGAGGTTAGATTGGGAGATCAGTTACTTATTTCTTAGTAACTGAGTTGCAGTGCAGTAGTGGGCAGCACGATGCAACATGATGAGAAGAGGTGCAGTGCTTAGAGAAAGGACTAGCAATAGCACAGATGTAGAGGGAGTTGTTGTACAGATAAAGCAGTGGCAGTGGCAGGACCATGGGAAATAGTACAGGATATAGCAGTGGAGAGGATGTTGGGCAAAAAGGCCTAGCATCAACACAGGTACCGATGCCGGATGATCAGAGTAATACTCAGTGAGGAGTATTGCTAGAGCATAGTCCTCGCTAAGAGGGAGTGTTGATTTGGGGTAGCATCGGATGTGCTTTAGCCACGAAATTTGGTGGAGACGTTGGGGCACATGAGATCTCCAATACCCAGAAAGGGTTTGGGCAGATTCAAAACAGATCATGAGATATTAGAATAATTAAAATTTTTAATGGAGTACCTAAGTCTAAACTTAGGGAAAATAAAATATTAATGTGTATTAATATGAATATTATTAGAATGGTCCAAAAGTCATGGATCAAGCCAGATCTAATCTTAGCCGTTGATTAGGGACTTAATCTCGGTTGTTGATATGTCAACAAGAAAAGTATGAGAGGAGGCTTGAGGGTCACTTGGAAAATTCACCAGAGTGATCAGTCATTCTATTCTCTAGAGCGGGGTTTGCTAAGAGAGATAGAATCAGTGATCGGAGTTGCAGCTGAGAGGCATTGAGTACAGAGAGACAGAGAGGTAGAGATAATGTCGGGAGATCAGCACAGGAGCCAGAGAGAGTGACGCAGTAGCAGCCAGGGCTCACACAGGGCCATGCAGAGGTAGCCGAGAGCTGCGCAGAGCTTCAGAGAGGTCAGCGTTGCTGACGCAAAGGGCCAAACGACTAACACAGGGCGTCCTAAGGCTAACGCAGACCCATTCAAGGTGACGCAGGGCCAGTGCTGGGCAGAGAGGGGCTGATGTAGTTCCGAAAGGCGGACGCTGGGGTTTCTGGGGCAGATTTGAGCTGAGGAGCTGCCGGAAGGATTATCCGGGGTTTCAGTTGAGAAATTTGTCTCAAATTGAGAGGTATTACTGCCAAGGAAATTCTTTGTTGTGTAGGTCGGATTTGGCACCTAGATTGTACTCTGATATTGCTTAATAAGAAAACCCTCAGATAGCTACATCGGTTTTCCCACATTGGGTTTTTCCGGGGACATTGGTCCAAAAATAACGGTGTCATTTGGTGTGATTGTTTATGTTTCCTTCAGTTGTTGATTTGTAATATGTTGAACATGCACTAGAGTTTATTTTCAAATTTCAGTATTTATATTGTAAATAACTTGTTAAGTAATAGAACAAGTAGGTAGGAATAAATCAGATAAAGTGCATGGAGGGTTTCTAACTGGTAGACTTAGAAACTTCATCACTAGTAGGGTCATGTGATAACCCTTCCATACCTACGTATGGTAACATGTGCACAATCATAAGCTAGTAAGACATTTGAAGATGATATGTGTGTGAATTGTTTTGATGGCTTTGACATTAAATATGCTCCACCTTGATGCCCTTATGGTTCTTGTACCCATGATGTTGATTTCACTTGATTCCTCGAGTATGTGTTAGATGTTTGCTCCAGGTGCATCCAAGATTTGTTGAGGGGTGATATGATTCTTCTCTAGCTCTTCATAGATGATGTCCAAGCCACTTTGATGATAACGTAGAGCACTTCAACAAAGGATGTTGGGCATATTTTGGGGACGTTGACCTTGAGGGTGATTTGGCACAATTGAGGAGACCATCCCTCAGCCTCAGACCTTGGACATTGGTGATCCAACCTAGGACATTGCTTGGAGATTAGGTGTGCTAGGAGTTTTTTGTAAATATATTTTTAAAATTATCTCGTCAGCAAGTTTTTTGACCTTCAGTTTTTCTGTTGAGGGGGGTAAAATAAAAAGTGATATTTAGTGTTATGATGGAGTGTTAACACTCATTGAGTGTCATTAGGTGTAATTAATACATATGTCACAATATATGATAAATATGTGACCAATGCAATTTCAGATGCCATAGTTGGGGGTTAGCAGCTCTTTTTGCACCGATTTATACTGTCCCTCGTGTCAAAAAAGTTATTTTTTTATATGTTTGTTCATTTAAGGCTGGATTTATAAAATGCTTAAGACCTATGTTCATCTTGAATATTTGACTCTGATATAATTTTGTGCTATAAATATATGTTAGCAATTTAGTGGAAACATGGTGAATTCAAGTCACTTTTCCTTGTGCGTTTATAATTCATATCTTACAAGAAATATGGTGAATTCAAGAATCACCTTTCCTCTTGGGTTTATAAAATGCATCTTCCCAGGATTTTTTGTTTTTCTATATTTCATACAGTGTGATCACTTATCATTTAGAGCTTTAGCTGTAATGAAGGAGCAACAAAAGGATTTTATTGTCATGATTTTCATTTAATGGGTGACCTGTTGACAATAGATCAATCAATCATAGACATTAGCCTATATTGTCACTTAAAACATAAAGAGCTTATCCATTCTAGTCTAAACTTGTATTCTACTATGAAATAGATGTTAAGAATGAATTATATTGGAGAGGTCAAATGAACAAGATAGAGCGAAGGACCTTTCAGGATGATTGAGAAATAGTTTGTTGATGTGGCAAGGCTTGGGATCTGGAATGAAAAATTCTGCAGCAGTGCGATCTGGTAAACCTATCTCCCATATAGTAGGGCCATCTCTTGGGGGCTCATAGATCAAAATCCCAACATCTATCCTACAACCTGCAATATATCAGTTGACATTGTACATTTTTCATCAGCATGGGAAGCTCAGTGATTCTTGATAACAATGCACTTTCATCCTAATGCACAAATTGATCCAACTCGACCACATAATGGTTATTTTAATGTAAAAAACTATTTAACTATTGGAAATAGTCTTGATAAAATAATAATCGTTACTATCAAGATTCAAATTTCTAAACCATATGCCAAATGGATATAAGTAAAAAACAAATGTATTAGTTTCTGTTCGTCACTAACCCTTTTAAACAATATCTATTCCCTGTAATGATAATCACCTCTAACAAAATGCTATAGAGGATGTAAATTTATCTGGATACAACTTATGTACATGATCCGTATGGATATAGTCGGTATAACTTGGGCTGCTTTAATGGTATTTTTTACATTTTCCCTTTCACCATAGCTTTTTTATAGCCTGGGTTTTTTCATGGCGAATATCGATGCTCAAACTTTTTATTCTTATATATTTTCCAAAAACTCTATTCTCTTCTATTTTTGATAATAAAAAATTGTTGAACTTCGTTGTGTACTTTATAGCATTATAGTATCAAACACAGCATTGATTACTCAGAACTGATTGTTGTGGAGGTCAAACCAGAAGCTTTAGAATGGGTTGGACAATCCTCAATGCTCACAACAAGCCACCACTGAATACCAGCCTCCTACCGAGTGTAGCATGATTACTTGGTGTTTATGATTGGGCATGGAGCCTTATGATTATAACCATATCTCCTAGACTTATAATTTTTTTAATAAAAACGTTTCCACCAGGTTGTAAATCTGTTGGTCATTTTGGTAATTAGCCATGCCGATAATGACCTTACTAGTGCTTGTGGCAGCTAGTTTATGACCCTCCTTCCTTTTTCGTATAAAAGATGACCATGTACATATTCTTTTGTCAATATTTAAAAGAAGATTTTATTCCAAATAAAAAGAACTAATAGTACATCTACTCTTTGTAGGAATTTACAGGGTAACTTCCTCAGATAGAACACCAAAGGACACCACTCACAAACAGATTACAGATCAATACACCAGTATTCTTGACGTGGTTAAAACCCTCAAAGAGCGAAACAGTCCACTGCCTGAGCCAACGTGGCCACTTCAAGCAATTTATTAATAAAAGAAAGAAAATTTACATAAGCTTCTCTCATGAACAGTCCCTCTACAAATAACCCTCCATGCTCTTTAAATAGAGATCAAGGAACTATCAGGTGTTAAGCCACAGATCAAGTGTCGGTAATACCGAGGAGAAAATGAACCGTCGGATCACTTCATGTCTAGAACATATCGTCACCATCGGATTGTAAGTTACAAAAGTACATAGTAAAGAAACACACTTTACCTAACTCTACACTAAACCAAGTTATACTTAACTATTTCCTGTGTTGGAATATCCTAACATCCCCCCTTAAGAACAACTTGGGATAGGATTGAAGGATGTACAAATATGACACAATAGGAGAAGGAAGGAGGCATTAGAGCCTATCCCCCCCCTAGTGACAACTTCCTAAACTCCAACCATAAAGCGAAGTTTAGTAAACTTCGCCTCTGTGAGAGCCTTTGTAAAGATGTCTGCAACTTGATCATCAATTGAACAATATTGCACTTCAAGAACATGGTCATGAATGAGTTTTCAGATGAAGTGCATGTGTAGTTCAATGTGTTTGTTGCGCTGATGTTGGATTGCATCTTTGCATAGTTGAATGGCACTTTGATTATCACACCAAAGTGTAGTCGGATGCTGCTGCTGAAAGCCAAACTCTGATAAAATCTGACGAAGCCACCAGGCTTCCTTACTAGCTTCTATGGCACAACGATACTCTGCTTCTGCTGAAGAAAGAAAAATGGCAGTTTGTTTTTTGCAAGGCCATGTAATAGGTCTAGAACAAGAGTGAAGACATAACCTGCAGTCGACTTCCGATCATCAAGGTCACCAACCCAATCGAAATCAGTGAAACCAACCAATAGAGGAGATGCTTCTCCACTGTAATGAATCCCAAACTAAACTATACCTCGAACATAACGAAGTATTCTTTTAACTTCTTTCCAATGACTTTCATGTGGGTTTTGCATAAACCGAGCAATAAGGCCAACAACAAAGGAAAGGTCGGGATGAGTATGGGTCAAATACAAAAGTTTTCCTACAAGCTGACGGTATAAGGTAGCATCAACTTTAGGGGAAGTACAAGTGACTGAAAGTTTGTCTCCAACCTGAACGAGAGAAGGGGCTGGCTTACAGTCTTCCATGTGAAAATGGCCTGGAAGATCACAAGCATACTTGGACTGGGAAAGGGAAATACCTTCCTTGGTTTGCAAGACTTGAGGACCAAGAAAATAATGCAAGTGTCCTAAGTCTGTCATTTCAAACTTCATTTTAAGGTTGGACTTCACATGGTTTATAAGGTTGGGATCACTACCAGTAAGGATAAGATCATCAACATAAAGAACAAGAATGATAAGATACTTACCCACTTTCTTGGTGTCGACAGTATTGTCAGAATGACACCTAGAATAGCCAGTGTCTAAAAGAAAGCTATCCATTTTGGCACACCAAGCCCGAGGGGCTTGCTTGAGACCATAAAGGGATTTCTTAAGTCGACATACAAAGCTGGAGTATGTTTGTATAAAGCCAGGAGGTTGTTCCATATAGATTTCTTCATGCAAGTCCCCATGCAAAAAGGCAGATCTAACATCCATCTGATGGACTTCCCATTTGAAAGAGGCAGCAAGGGAAAGAACAAGGCAGATAGAGTTCATTTTGCCAATAGGGGAGAAGGTTTTAGTATAGCCAATGCCTTCAACTTATGAAAAAACCTTAGCAACAAGACGAGCTTTATGTTTATCAACTTTTCCATCTGGTCCATTCTTGGTTCTGTAAACCCATTTGCATCTAACAAGTTTTCATCCCGTTGGAAGAGGAACAAGATCCCATGTATCATTTGCCAATAATGAACGATATTCTTCATTCATAGTTGCATCCCAATCTGGATGGCCTGAAGCTTCTACAAAGGTGTCAGGATCATAATTTGCTAAAGTTTGAGCCAGTAAAGAAAAGGCTATATCGAACTGAGAACGTGTACGTCGTTGATTTGTAGGATCACCTGCAAGAGCACCTGCTGCATCCCGAGTAGCACGGACCCATTTTAGAAGCTAAGGAGCTGAAGGAGGATCTTGAGAAGGTGGGGGAGGATTTTCATCCTCGTTGTCATCATCTGAAGAAGAAATATTTTCAGAAGTAGAAGGGATAGAGAGAGGTGGCACATCCGTCGAACTAGGCTCGTAGGCCTATATATTTTCAGAAAACTTTACATCTCTTCTAATGATAACATTTTTGGACTTAAGTGGAATAAGTCTATATCCTTTGACATCTTCAGAATATCCAACAAAAATATATTTTTCACTGTTAGGTTCTAAAGCTTTATGTTTCTCATCTAGAATATGGGCCCATGCTTCACTTCCAAAAACACGAAAGTGACTTACATCTGGTTTAATTCAGCTCCATGCTTCTTCTGGAGTGATATTATTTAAAACCTTAGTAGGAGTGTGATTTACTATGTAATTTGTACAGTTAATTGCTTCTGCCCAAAAATTAAGACAGTCCTTTAGATTGAAGCATACAATTAACCATTTCCTTTAAGGTGTAATTCTTCATTTCAGCTACACCATTTTGTTGCGGAGTATATGGAACAGTATGTTGCATTTGAATTCCATGCTCAGTGCAAAAGTTGATGAATTTGTTGTTAACATATTCTCCGCCATTATCAGATCTTAGCTTAAGAATTTGATGTTCAGATTGTTTCTCAACAAAGGCCTTTAAGGCCAAGAACATGTTAAATACTTCACTCTTGAGTTTTAAGAAGTATACCCAAGTGTGTCTGGAGAAATCATCAATGAAAGTTAAGAAATACTTGTAGCCAAAGAATGAAACCACTGGAAGTGGACGACATAAATCACTACGCACAAGCTGTAAAGGGGTTGAGGCATTCCAAGAGGCACGTTTTTCAAAACTATCTCGATGATGTTTTCCAAGTACACATCCGGAATAAACACCACCTCTGCAAGATACCATAGGAAGATCTGTCACCATATTTTCTTTACATAGATTTTGAAGGGAGCGATAGTTTAAGTGACCAAATCGCTCTTGCCAAAGCTTGCTCACTTCATCATTATGAGCAACAAATACCGAGGGAAGAGTTGATGACCCAAAATTGTTAAACTTATACGACCTTGTAGAATCATCAACAATGCCAGTAGCTAAAATCTGTCTAGGATCTCTTAGGTCCTTAATTACAACATCGTGAAGTGAAAATGCAATGGTTTTACCTTCACCTGAATGATTTATCTGATATACAGATAGAAGGTTGCAGGATAAGGTTGGGACACATAATACATCATTAAATTGACCATTGTCTAGATGAACAGTTCTAGTCCCTACAACACTAAGAGATCTATCATCACCAACATATATATTTTTGGTGTTACAAACATTTAAAGAAGAAAACATGGCTTTGTTTTTGGCAATGTGATAAGAAGCTCCAGAATCAATGAGCCACTCATGAGAATGAGAAGAAGAAGATACATTTAGTGCATAACCAAACCGAGATGCTTGACAACCACATGCAGAAATTGCTATACCTAAAGATGAAGTTGAAGTTGAAGAGTGCTCCAAATGTTTGTTATGCTTCTTCATTGCTACTTCCAAGGCTTCCATCTTCTTAAAGCATTTAGATTCTAAGTGGCCATCTCGATTACAAAATTTGCAATGTATATCAGTCTTCTTCCCTTTGTTTTTATTTGCCTTATCATTTTGTTCAATTGATTTTTCATTTTGAGACTGAAATTGCGTAGGACCCTTGTTTGGTTTAGGACCATTCCGTTTAGGATACTGCTTCTTAGGATTCTTTGAATTTGGCTGTTGTTGGGCGGCTAAGGCTTTATTAGAAGAGTTTCCAAGATTAAGAAGACCAAGATGTAAGAGTTTTTCTTGTTCTCTTATTAAAGAATCACAAAAGGCATCAAAAGAGGGGGACTTGTAGTCTTGTCCTTGAGAAATAAAGGCTTCTCTAGTAGAATGGAAGGTGGAAACAAACACAGAGTAGGCTAGTCCCAACACAGTAAGAATGGAATAGACAAGGCTACCATCTTCTTTCTTTACCTTAACACCTTCCAAGAGAAGTCTAAGGGTCTTGAACTTGGACAAAAAATCTTCAATGGAAGAAAAATTATTGGGGTCCAATGTAAGCAACTCTTTTTCAAATTGATGGACTCTAATTTCATTTTTAATTCCAAAAACTTTAGTGAGCTATTTCATTGCTTCATTAGCGGTATCAAGTTCTGCGATATGGAATCTAAGGTCTGGAGAAATAGACATCCCTATCAACCCACGTGCTTGATCTTGCCTATTTTCCCATTTGGATGCCTTATCTTCATCTTTAGGTTTAGTTTCTTAGCCTGAGGCTATTCTGTAAAGACCTTTACTTCTAAGTAAATTCACAATGTAGGACCACCATTGGAAGTAGTTGGTGCTGTCAAGAATAACTTGGCATGGACTTTCCATTTTAATAGAAAATGAAGCTGCGGATGCTGAAACTAAGTGTTCAGATGGAAAGATCTCAAAAAAATTGGCTGATTCAAAAAAACGGCTTCCGGATGAAGAAGTTATGGCTTTTTGAAGAAAAGTTGTTGAAGATGTCGACAAAGTGCATGAATGTGCGGAAGTGAATGATAATGTTATATTTAAACCCCCACCCTTCCAAACCTAATCTAATTAGCTCACTTTAAAAAAATATTTTATGTGACCCACTTTTATAAATAAGTAAAAGTCACTTTTACAATGGTACTTTATGAGCTACTCACTAAATTGTAACTTAAATAAAAAATAAAGAGACTTTAGAATTATAAGTGACTCACTTTTTATAACGGGTGAGAACACTTTTATATAAAGTAACTTTAAAACATAAGTTACATGTGTCTTTCGAAAAGGTAACTCAACAAAAAAAAAGAATTGAACCCAAGACCTCTATTCTCGTAAAGTAACCTTGGACCAAATGAGCTAGTTTAAAACGTTAGTAATTTTTGGAAAAGAGGAAGGGGTTTTTTTTTTTTTAGTCACAGAAGCTTTGGGGTGCGTGCTTACTTGAAAAAAAAAATTTGCCTACAAAACAAAAAACCGCCCAACCCAACACGGACATGCAAAAAAAACCAAACCTTATGGCTTGAAGTTAGCTTTCGCCAGAAACTAAATATTTTTCTCAATGTTTCTGATTTTCCGAGATCACACTAAGGCGCGGCAGAAAAGAGCATACGCATGAAAAAAATTCTTCCTTTTTGTTTCTAATTTGCCCAGATCGCACAGAGTCGTAGGGGAAAGAGCATACGCAGAAATGAAAGGTCTAGATCCAGTAATAAAAAATTGAGAGCTAAATAAACCGAAATAAACAGAGAGATGAATAACTAAAACTGTGAATAAAGATTGTATACCTCCAGGTCTTAAAAATGATGTAGCTAGGGCTACCGGAAACCTTTTCGCGTGAAACGAAAGGGGTTCCTCACTCGAACAAATGCTCCTAACACAATAGAGCAGTCCTCTCGGCCCGAAAGTAGTCAGAAACAATAGATCTAGGAAATGACAGTCGGATGTAGTTCTACCGGCTTCGACCCTCACATAGCTCTGATACCATGTAGGAATTTACAGGGTAAATTCCTCAGATAGAACACCAAAGGACACTGCTCACAAACAAATCACAAATCAATACACCAGTATTCTTGACATGGTTAAAGCCCTCAAAGAGGGAAATAGTCCACGGCCTGAGCCAACGCAGCCACTTCAGGGAATTTATTAATAAAAGAAAGAAAATTTACATAAGCTTCTCTCATGAACGGCCCCCTTACAAATGTGTAATATTCCTAATTAGCCATGGCTAATTGGAATATTTGATTTTGCTTATTTTTGCCTTCTATAGTTATTTATGAATAAAAAGGTGAGGGAAAGAGGATGTGACTCACCTTTAGAATAAAAGTCACTTCCTAGTAGCACAATGTTGTGACTTAAAGGGGAGCCAAGGGGGCCAAAGGGGGACGTAGAGATGGAGCCCACGCAGACACTTGGAGGGACTGCGCAGAAGGGAAGAAACACGTGGCAAGAGAGGAATTACTCTGGAGAAGGTGGGCCTTGGGATCGAGAGAGGCAAAGGCTATAAAGGAAAGAGAAGCTTCCTCATTTGAGCATTCGATTATGTGCATTTGAACTAGTCACTTCGACTTAGAGCACACTAGCTGTTTAGCTAATCTGCAGCACTGTTTAGTGCATTGAGTGTCTCCGTTCGGAGATCTCACCCTTAGCCCCGGGGGACTTCGAGTGCCTGCTCGGGCAAGGTATTTCCATCAGTATTTTTGCAGTAGTTTCATCAGCGTCTTGGCAAGAGGATTGAACATCTTAGATAACTGCGCAGTCTTGAGAGGGATGACGCAGTTCTTTCTGGCAGGAGTTTTGGATTGAGGTTTTGTAGAGGGATTTGTGTTGGGAGATTGAGCAGGGGATCAACACTTGCATATTGGAGGACTTTGGCTGAGTTTCAAGCAGAGTTTTGGTGGGTTTATTTTAGTGGCAGCGCAGAGCCTTGAGGGACAGCGTAGAACCCCAAGGGGGTGATTTTCGGGGGTCGGCTATTTCAGAAAAGCTTTCTGGGTTTTTCTAGGTTTCTTGAGTAGAGTCCGATTCCAGAGTTTCAGCCATTTCTGAGGAGGGGAACAGCCCCAAATCCTCATTCGATTTCCAGCAATCACAGTAGGGCAATTCTCCAGCAACTAGGACGCAGATCAGAGAGAGGTCATTACTTTGCTATTCTGAGTGTATTTATTCACTTGCCTTGTGCAAGTCGAGGTGCAATCTTTCTTATCACCTCCTGTACTCATTCTATTGCTCAGTATAATAAAATGGCTTAGCATTTCTCTATACATTTCTTGAGTATCTGCTTATACTTCACGTTTATATTATTATATATTGCACCACTGTCATTTTTATCATTTTCAGCTTCCCAGTTATTATATCATTTGTATGTATTTGGTTGGAGTTACTGGGCTTTTGGAGAATATCTCGGAAACGGGATATTACAGTGGTATCAGAGCATAGATCTGGCTCAGCCTGTGCAACTAGCAATCTATGACACCGGGGGAAAAACCCTACATCTGTTAAAGAGGTAGGAGATACAGAGGCACTGGATGTAGGCTGGAAAACACCTAGGGGGAGTGTTAAATTTGGACAACTAGGTCCAAACTCCATGTTCTGATGATCAGATTAAGAGGCTAATATTTTTGTTGGATTCCTCTTTCTGAGAGGTGTAAAATCCATATAAAAATAGTCTTAATCC